>RCUC01152650.1:0-40889 GCA_003697995.1 Taxidea taxus jeffersonii
CCCAACATCTACTCCATCTACGAGCTGCTGGAGCGCGTGGAGGAGCCGGTGCTGCAGAACCAGATCCGGGAGCACGTCATCGCCATCGAAGGTGAGGGCCGGGCCGCCGCGGGGCTTCTGGAAAGCGCGGGGGAGCGGGCGCCCCCGGCGCGGCGGGGCGCGCGCGCGCGCGTGTGTGTGTGCGTGCGTGTGTACACACGCGCGGGGCCGTGGCACGCGGCTGCCCGGCGGAGGGAGCTTTGCGGTGCTTCATGTCCTGCAAGGCCGGGCGACGGCGGAGGGGGAGGCCGAAGGCGCCGCCAGCTCTGCGGGGAAAGATGGGCGGGCAGCGTTAATTTGATCATGGGCAGTAGAGTCTCTCCTGTGCGAAGGTGGTTCGATTCTGCCGCGTCCCGGGCCGCCCTACTGACCCGACCCAGCCGATACCCGGGGACAGCTGGTGGGGTTGGTGCCACCGGACCCGTGACAGGTTACCAGGCCAGGGCCGGGCGTCTTCCTAGACGTTGAAGAGGTTTTGGGAAGTGCAGCTGCTGGGCTGGGGGCCCAGACCAGAGTTCTTAGGCGGAGCAGGGCCGCCCCCTTCTCGTCTTTGCCCAATTCAGGGAGCCCAGTGAAGACAACTTCATGGAGCCCGTGCATACAGCCAGCCCAGGCTGCAGGCTGTGTCGTGTCCCTGTGCCTGTCCACCTGCCTCTGTGCAAAGGCTCGTCTCCCTAGAGTGTTTTCTACCAAAAGTCTGGGGCCAGATTAGAAGTAGAGCCTTCCCTACCCGGTCCCTCAGCCTCAGGGTCTCACTTTCACAAGCCAGAGGTCACTCCCTTCCAGCTTGTCCAGCGAGGCTGTGACCCTGCTGGAGAGGGGCTGCAGAGTTCCGCCTCTCTTGGGCCTGTATTCTCTTGGGATTATGAAGTGACTCTTACGTCTCTGCTAGTGGGTTTCTGGTTGTCTCCTCCGTCTGTCCCAGTTGGCCCCACCGAGATCCGCTGCCGGGACAAGGTGGGATGTCAGTACCTGCTGTGGTGTTCCACCCCAGCCAACACTCAATCAGCAGTTTTTCCTCTCTGTTGACCAGAGGTGGTACAAGGCCTGTGGGTGGGCCATGCTACGGACTCTCCTAACCAGGCGCCACTGGGGCCGCTGTTGAGGAACATTGAGAATGTTCCAAGGCCTGGCAGGAGTTTGTCCAAAAGCCTGGGTACAGGCAGTCACCCAGCTCCTCTTCATCTGTGACGGCATCGGCCACAGGAAGGCTTTGCTTTGGCATCATGCAGTCAGAACTACTAACCCCAGAGCGTCTTGGTTTGACACTTGGCCAGTTTAGATGGGGAGGGTGGATGCTGTGGTGCTGATCCTCTTGGCATTTGGCAGCCCCATGGACTTGAACCACGTCCCGGCCCGGCTGCCTGCCGATTGGCCAACTGGATCCACAGGGGACCTGCTGGTTCCCTGGGAGGATCTGAGCACTGCTCCAGCCTGTGTGGGACCTGGCTGTCAGAGCACGTGGCTGCCTTGTTGGCAATTTAAGATGCTTCCAGATTCCTTGAGAGCTGGAGAGTCCCCGTGTACCACCGACGAGACCTGTGGGAGGCCGTGGGAGCTGCATGCATCTGCTGATGGCCGCGTGATATTGCACGAAGGTTCCCCCAGGGCCTGGGCGCTGGCTTGGTTGTGGTCAGAGTGAAAGGGGCACTGTGCCTGTTTTCCTTGTCTCTTTGCAGCTCTCTGGCTGTATCCATAGAAGTCTGATGAAACACTTGGAAAGCTAGTGGCAAGTGTTGGATGCCTTGGCTGAGAGCACCTCGTGGCCGTGCAGGGACCTCTCATTGAGTGTGGTTCCTGACGCCTCCTTCTCATTTCTCATTCGGAAAGCCCAGCTCTGGGGTCTCCAGCACTTCCAGCAAAGCAGTCTGACTTTCTAGCAAGAGGTTGTGGTTACATTTTTCTTTTCTTTTCTTTCTCTCTTAAAAAAAGATGTTATGTGGTTCCTAGATGAAGGTTTTTGGTAGCTTGATGTCTGCCTTTACCATGTGACAAGTTAAGCCCTTTCTTGGCTGGAATCCTTGTCATTTTTAATAAGACTCAGAATCACTGAATATGAATCCTATTTGGGCCTTTGATGATGCTATTATTTTTCTGTTAGAAAAAGGAATGTCTGTGTTGTGTGTGGCTGTTAATGAAGCTTAAGAACCATTCTCATATGTTTCTGTTCTTTGCTTTACTGTCAGCAGTGATATCTCCTTTCATTTGTATAGAACTTTAGCAGAAATACTCTTGCATTCATCATCTCATTGTGTGTCTGTACCAACCCTGTGAGAATGTGGGCCAGCTTCATTATTTTCCTGTCGTAAGGGATGGCGGTTCAGGGAGGGATAATGACCTCCTGAACATTTGACTGAGGTCATTCCAAGTCTGGTCTGAAGCAGAGGGTCATTTGAATAGAGAGCGTAGATCTGTACCTCCCAAAGCACCTTACACTGCCCCTTCCAATGAAAGGTAAGTTCATCATGATAATGAAATGTCCTCTCCCTCTGTGCTAATTTTATTTATTTATTTATTTATTTTTTAAAGATTTTATTTATTTATTTGACAGACAGAGATCACAAGTAGGCAGAGAGGCAGAGAGAGAGAGGAGGAAGCAGGCTGTCCGCAGAGCAGAGAGCCCGATGCGGGGCTCGATCCCACGACCCTGGGATCATGACCCGAGCTGAAGGCAGCGGCTTTAACCCACTGAGCCACCCAGGCGCCCCCCTCTGTGCTAATTTTAAGATACGGTTGTGATTTATGCCTGTACCATTGATGTTTTGGAAATTGAGAGGATTTGCTCGATTATGGCAGAGGGACATTTTGCTATGAAAAGAACACTGTGCAGAAGCAATTTTGTGGGATTGTGTAGTGCGTGGGTTATCCACTCATATGGAACCCAAGAGCGTGGCTGTGGGGCCCAGAAACTGCAGGCGTCATTCGGAGGAGCCCAGGGCTGGAAGTGGGCACATGCCCAGAGCATTAGCACCTTGCAAGTCAGGATGACACAGCGGCCAAGTAGAAGTCTTTCTGAATTTTAAAACAGAACCATCTCCGATCAGGAAAGCCTGTGCATATCAGGGCAGGTAGTTGTTTAAAAATCATTTGTCCCACCAAACAGAAAACAGTCTGCATTTCAGAGGCTAGTCTTCTCCTGCTTCTGTGAGTACATGTACAAAGTTGGATTCATATTTATGGAGTTTTTCGATTAACATATTGTGAGCACTTTCCAATGATATAGACAATTTTGGAGATATAATTTCTTATTTTGGCATAATAACCCGGCACTTGGCTGTGCTGTAATTTATTTAAAAATTTTCTATTTTTTTGGTGTTTTCAAGAATTTTTACTGTTGGTGTGAGGAGTGGCCTTGTTTGGCTAACATCCTTTCAAAGCTCATTTCAAAGTGATTCTAAGTGGGCTTGGCTTGGAAAATCTCTTGGTGATGGGCTGCACTGTGTTTATCTTATTTGAAAGAGTTCACTGAGAGTCCCAAATAAGAATGGGTCTGTGGACCCTGTTTGCAGGCATGGGAAATGTGATTTTGTTTTTGGTTTAGAATAATAACTTGTCAAAAAGTTTTTTTTTTTCTTTCACATTTGTATTTCAGACTTTGAGAGATTTATTTTTTTCTCCTAAATCTCTGGATTCTAAGGAAGCATTGCCTGCTGTTTTCAGATTGTTCTGGTCTGATTTGTGGGGTGTCCCACAGGGGTGTGGCATGCTCTGAAACGTAGCTGTGTGGCATGGATGTTCTCCAGACCCAGACACGAGGGCAGGATCCACTGCTTCTGGTGTGGACAGCTTGTCTGGGTTCCCCCCTTTGGTTCTCTTTTAAAAAGTCTGTCTGGGGTGGATGGGTCTGAGGTAAACGAAGTCAGCTGCCTTTCTTGTTAAATAAACTTGCTCTTCTCTTAGGGCTCATGCCTCTGTTGGCCACTGCACAGTGTAATTCAGTTTGCCAGCAGCCGCGCTGTGGTGGGAATAGCAGCACAGAGGGCTCACTTGCTGGGGCGGTGGCTGAGCCCCCAACCAACTTTCAGGCCTCCACCCGGCTCCCCGCCCCCCCCCCTGCCCCCAGGGGGCAGATCAGGCTCCCTGTCAGCCCCACTGGCTTTTTGTGTGGCTTCCCCTGGAGAGGCAGGAGAGCTCAGTTGCAGTCCTTAGCTGGAGACCTCTGCCTGGTCTCTGGAAAGGGCACTTTGATGGTGGGGGGGGAGGGGTGCTTGGGCTGAGCCCCTGCAGCAGGGGATCTGGGAAGGTGGGGTAAGGGGCCACTTAATCTAATCTCGTGATCCAGCTCCACTGTGGAGCATCTGCGGACAGCGGAGTGCTAAGTGCTTACCCTGCATCGTCTCGGTTCGTCCTGTGGCGATTCCAGGATCTTGATGCCACCGCTGAGGTCCTGAACATGGAGGAGACTTGTCTAAGAGAGTTGACTTGGGCTGGACTGACCTCAGCGCCGGCTCCGCAGCTCCTTATGAGCCAGAGCGGAGCTCCTGGTCATTCACAGTCTCCACAGGCGGGAAGTGCTTCGGTCCCCAGCGCGGCCTGCCTTTCCCCCACCGGGAAGGGTCTGCCAGTGCTGCCAGTAGCTGCGGGTGTTGTGTCCTCCGTAAAGCAGCTCACCGTGGCAGAACTTGTAAGAGTTAGTTTCCATATAGGAGATTATTCAGTCTGCTTGTTGCATATGTATGTGTCTAGGGAACAAATACCTTCTTCCTGCCATGGATGAGCATGATTTTTCTTTGCCAGTATCGCCTGAATTCGTAATATTTCAGGTTTAGTCGGAGGGTGCAGATATGGGGCCTTCTAGTTATTGATATAAATGTTGCACTTTCTTCCTTTGAAATAATTCTCAGTTGGCCGCTCCTTGCTTCCGGGTTAAAGTTCATACCTTCCTGGCGTCCAGCTCCTCCGTAGTCCAGACGTCCCTTCTGGCCTGGCTGACGGCAGCATCTTCCCGTACCTCTCCCAGGCAGAATTTCGGCCTGTCTGCTCCGTGTCCTTCGGCTCCTCTCTAGCCTGCAGGACTGGGAGCTTTCTGAGGGCAGATATAAGGTCTCGTTCATATTTTATGTCCTCAGCGATTCAGTGTGTGGCCCTTGGAGGAGGCCCAGGAATTGTTTGTTGACTGGCTCACTTGCCAGAGGGACTAACTTTTTCTCTGGAGTTTGAGTCTCTTTGCTCCTCATTGGTAATATAAATAGCGTTTCTCCCCTGGCAGAAGTTGAGGGCGTTTTGAAACTTGTCACGAGGGTACAGATGTTAGGGCTGGGCACCTTTTGGATCTGATGGGTTTCAGCCTGGGTGGAAACTAAACACCATGTGTTTGGGGTGGAAATGAGGCTTCTTTAGCGGGTGTAGGGGAAGGGAAGGATCTGCTTGATGAATCTGAGAACGCTTTTCCGCCAGGCGCTCTGCACAGTGAGGGTGTTCCTTTGTGTTGGGTGTGAGTGACTTTCCAGTGGAGAAGACTGACGTGATGTATCTTCAATGTAACACCGAGAGCCGTGGTTCCCCAAGTTGAAGTGCAGTTGGATTACATGGAGGGAAGCAGACTGCTGGCCCCCAGCCCCTGAGTTCCTAGCTCTCTAGGTTTGGAGTGGGGCCCAAGAATGTATTTTTCGAACGAGTTTCCAGAGGCTGCCAGAGCTGCTGGTCCAGGGACCACTCTCTGAGAAGTGTTGCTGTCGGTGGAAGAGCTTCTGTGGGCAGGACCTCTCTGGGCCACTGGTGGGCACGCATTCTTACGTGCAGGTGACAGGTGAGGGCCGGCAGCTGGGGAGTTCGTTAAGGCCACACAACTTAGGCATCATGGAGAAGGGATCTAAATCCAGGTCCGAACGGGTTCACGTCAGTGTTCAGGCTACATCCATGATGCTGAGTGCCCGTGAGGGAGGCGGTCACACGGGGGTGGACGTGATCGGGGGATCCTGTAGGGAGTTGCTCCCACTTTAAGGCCTCTCTGCTGAGCCGTGCGCTTTCCTTCTGGTCTTCTGGAGATTGTTTCGGCTTCATGGAGTCCCCCGTGCATTTAGAAGGGGCTCGTCAAACTTCAGTTGGTGGGGTAAATCGCCAGAGGATAACGTTTTGTTATCGCTGGTGTGGAGCTCAAAGAGCCTTTCAGTGAAGGAGGCGAGCTGCGTGTTATGAGCAGCCTGGGAGGGCTGACAGGGAGCCTGAAGGACGTGACTCAGGGCGGAGAAGCCGCTCAAGCAGCTGCAGGAACCTTCACAACAAATCCTGGGGCCCTGTCACTACCACCTCTGGGGTTTGTTTTTTGTTTTTTTTCCAAACCAGACTTTTTATTTGGTTAAGACTAAAATCCCTTAGTTTGCATCCTTCTCCAACCCCCCCTCCCCCCTGCCCCATACCCTGCAGGTGTTTATAGTTTGTGAGTCTCGCTCCGGCTTGTTTTAACTACTGATTTGATCTTGTCTCCTGTTTCTCAACATTCAACCCATTCCCCCCCCTCCCCGCACCCCCGCTTCTCGATGCTGCAGATCCTCTGAGTCCTTTGCTTAAGTGATTGAGTTTGGCAAAGCGGATCAGGCTTAGTTATTTTTAAAATCCAGGGTTCGGGGTTCTGATCTGGTGCTTAGCTGCATAATTCCTTCCCTTTGTTAAGTGCCTCTCTCCGAGGAGGAGGCCCTGTGCAGAAATTAAGCCACAGTCTCTGCAGCATCTGTTATTTTGGGACTGGGGATGAGGGCAAGGCTTTGTATGTGCCGCTGTGGGCCCCTCTTCCAGGAGTTCTGTGCTTCTGAGGGGCTGAGAGGGATTGTGGGTTCTTGCTTTATGGAGTGGGAAGCCAGTATGCAGGGCTTGGAGTGAAGTGACTTTCCCGAGATGCAGTGACGGCCCACCCAGGGGCAGGGTTGTTCTGATCCGTCCCTCCACCCTCCCTGGGCCCCTGCTCTCAACTGCCCGAGGCCGGAAAGGGGTGTCTTGGTTGCCTCTGGGGGTTGTGAGGGAAGGAGAATAGTGCCACCCCCACAGAAGAGGTTGTTAATGGACCCTTTGAATAACCAACTACATAGCTTGTGTGCGAGGTCGGAACATTTTCCATAAAGAGCAGGCTAAATATAGGCTCCAGGGTGGGGACCGGGCTCAAGAGGGGGCTGTCAGGCCTCAGATATTGTTTCTTCCACTGGTAATCAGAACTTGCCACCAGCCCGGAACAGGTGGCCACCCTGAGCTGTCTGGGAACAGATTGGTGTTTTTGTTTAACCAGGGCCTCATTTGCAAATTTCACACTTCTCCCGCTGTTTGGTGGGGATTGTCTTTTTTTGGGCTGCAGTGTTGGAGTGTTTGTACAGTGTTTCTACACAAGCAACTGTCTCATCCTTAAAGCTGCTCATGCCGTCTGCTTGTCATTAGCATCGTGGTTTAGAAGCAGCTTTTTATTTTTCATTTTTTAAGGGTGGGAAACACTTTTCATGGTTCTGGGAGAAGAATTCAAATAATTACTGGCCATATTCACGTTTGATTTATGTTTGGTCTTAGAAATGTCAACATTCAACAGGCTCCTGCAAACAACCATGTTGATCTCCAGCTTAGGACACAGCCTCACCCAAGACACTGTTCCCATGTTCCCAGATAATAGTCTTGAAGGGAGAAGAGCGTCTTTCAGAAGTCAATTTAGTTTGAGTTTGAAGAGTTTCAGTTGACAGGGACATACCAACAATATTGACGAAAGGAAGAAGTTAAAATTTTTTTTTTTTTTTTTTTTAATCAATGCCTGCGACAAAACAAGACCCACCTTAGGTTCCTGGCAGAGTTTTTACCTCTGAAGTTCCAGGCCAGAAGTGTGCCCTCTGCATGAGGACTTGCCTTAAGCAAGATTTGGTGTTGCAGGTGCGCTGGTTACTTGCTGGTTACTATAATGAAAATGAAATTGATTTGGAGAGAACTGATGGCCCTGAGATTCAGCTGTTTGTGATTCCAATTGTCCTTTTCTGTGAGGGGAGAGCGGGCCTATCTTCCAGGGAGGGCACTTGGCAGAAGCCTGCTGACCCACCCTTCTTGGTTGTTCTTGAGGACCTGGGGTGCCGCTGTCAGGGGTGGTTCCCTCTCCCGTTCTGACCCAGCTGCCAGTAGTGCAGGCTGGTAAGCCTGATTCCAGACGAACAAGAGCATTGTTTCAGTTGTAGGCTCAACAACCACGTCTGGATCTCTGCTTGTCCTCGTGTTAACTATTTTGAGTTTGGGATTGCTGGGACTGGGACCACTTCAAGCTCCTGAATTTTTCTGAGCTCTTTTTTCACCTAGAGCATCATTGCAGAAAGATGCCCAAGTCATCAGGGAGGAGGTTTTCACGGACTGAGCACGTGTGTGTCACGGGCATTCACATGAACAGGCAAGGTGATCGGCACAGCCAGGACCTGTCTGAGTTCTGGGTTGAGTTTAGTTACAGGAGGTTGCCTCTGTTTATTTGTGTGTTCTCCCATTGATGGGCATTTGCATGGTTTCCTGTTTCTGGCCGCTACAAACAGCACCACTGAGCACATTCTCGTACTGGTCTTTTGGTTCCTATCAGGTGCCTAGGAGTGGAGAGCTGTGTGGTGTTGCCTGAGTGGACACAGCCAACCATGAAACCAGTCTGTCTGGTGGGTAGGCAGCTCCAGTCTGAAGAGACCTTTCCTTGCTGTTCAATGTTCAGTTCATGGGGCTTAGGGATTGCCTTCTGCCTTTGATTTTAATTCTCTGCCTTGTTTGTTCATAAACAAATATTTAAGTGGCTAATAAATTTCCGGCACTGTCTTAGACTTTAGGATTTTTCTATGGACTGTTAAATCCTTGTTAGATGAATAATTACAGCTCTGTAAAGGGAAGCTGTGTGAGTGAAATCCTTCACCAGGAAGTACTTTCCTCTAAAATGTGGATGGCACAGTTCCCCTGAGGCCGGCATGGGCCCCTTTGGGCTCTCCCTGGCTCTTGGCAAATCAGTAATCAGTTGGGGTACTCATTCTGGAAGATCCCAGCCCAGTCCAGAATCCATCTCACCACCCCCATCCTGGGTGTTAGGTAACCTTTGGATCTGTGTTGGCATTTGAAAGGAAACTCATTTTCTACTCTGGGCCTAAGCTGTTCTGTGGTCTTATAGTTACATATTAGCACTCCTCAGTTTCTGTTGTTTGTAGCAATTATGTGCAGGACAGGAAAGAAAAAAAGCTAAGTGTTGCCAACTCTGTTACTCTCAAGGGGTTATTTTCTTTGTTCCTTCTGTGGTGATCTGGAGCTGCCCATCCTCTCCACAAAGGCCACACTTACTGGGGCCAAACCTGGGAGTTTGTGAGGGTGGGAGGTCATGTGCCTGCGGGAGAGCTTCTCCAGTGGCTTCACACAAGTAAATGTTTATTTTGAGGGATGGGGGTGGGAGGGCCGTGTTTATCATCCCTGCTTAGCATGGGAAGTAGCTAGTGTGAGAATCAATAGGTAAGGTTTTATGAAGCACCTACAGTGGGGCAAAGGGCAGTTTTTAAAATCTGGGGTGGGGGAGGGTAGGCAGATGTGCGGGACCTGAGGTCTTCTGCCAAGCACACCTTAGATCTAGCTCAGGAGGCCACAGGAATACAAACTGAGATAAGGGGCCACAGTAGTTCCAGGCCCTGTGGGAGAGCAAGGGCTGCCTTGCAGGGAATGGGATTAATCCAATTTGGAGGCTGGGTGGGACTCAGGCAGTGGAGAGCTTTCCGGCTAGTGGGTAACAGGATGGATCCTCAGCATACAGAGACTCGAGGAGTCCTGGGTGATGGAGAAGAGCCTCTGCCCTCCCAGAGAGCAGGTCAGGAGCACTTTTATTGGGGAGCAGGAAACTATTGATTATGGATTTCCATTTTGGGAGGGGAGCACGGTGACGCACAGCTGTGGCCGTGGGGGGGGGGGGGGGGTGTTGGTGGCTGCAGTTGGTGGCTGGGGTAGGTGTTGGTGGCTGCAGACTGGTGGGGAAGGTTCAAAACTGGGACCATCATCCACGCTGTTATGGGGGAAGGTGGGAGCACAGACAGGCCCCAGGGGATGGTCAGGGAGGTGCAGGCCACCAGTGTGGCCTGTGAGCCTCGGGAGGGAGGTGGGGAGATGAGAGACTGAGGTTTGATCCTTGAGGTTTTTTTTTTTTTTTTTTTTTTTAAAGATTTTATTTATTTATTAGTTAGAGAGAGAGAGAGCACAGGCAGACAGAGAGGCAGGCAGAGGCAGAGGGAGGAGCAGGTTCCCTGCTGAGCAAGGAGCCCAATGTGGGACTCGATCCCAGGACGCTGGGATCATGACCTGAGCCGAAGGCAGCCGCTTAACCAACTGAGCCACCCAGGCGTCCCGATCCTTGAGGTTTTTTGAAGGGATTCCAACTATGGATGTCCTGGGGTTTGGGCGGTGGGGGGGGTGGTGGTGGTAGTTACCTGGGATTTGTGGAAGAGGGCCCTGTCTCTGTCTGGCTGGTTTGCATATGTAGATCAGGGAATCGTGGTCTCTGGAACAGGCCAAGACGCAGGCATTGGGGATGTATTGTGGCCTCTTCTTACCCTGCAGACTTTAAATGGGTGTCCGAGGTGTGCAGACGTGGTCCCTCCGGAGTCTGGCTGGTGTGCGTCTGTCCAGGAGCTGAATCTGCCCGGGGGGGGGGGCTCACATGATTGAGTTGTTGCTCACAGCCCCTGGACTGTGGTGGCCCCTGAGGTCTAGCTAGTCTGACTAGGGTCTCCCGGCCAGCTGTGCCTTTTTCAGAGCAGCGCCGCCAAGGGTGTACCCCAGGATGCTTGACTGATGTATCCGTCTCTAGCTACGCCTGAATTTACATCTTTATGTGGGGTTCTCTACCCAAGTCTGTGGCTGTACCTGTCTGTTATGTGTGTGTAACTTAATGGCTTGAATCCATAGACTTGTAGAGCCAGGTGCCGGAAGTACAGAGGTGAATGGGCCATTTGCCATGTGTGAACAGGACAGGTGTGTGCTTTGGGCCAGGTGTGTAGTGAGCTGGAGGGTAGCAGGGGTGCCTGAAGAGGCCCGGGGGTTCCTGGAGGATGCCTTGTTTGAGTCCCAGAAGGCAGAAAGCTAATGACGTGGGGGGTTGTTCACAGGGGACCCTGTCATCTATCAGGAGGCCTTGAAAAACTCTCATCTTTGCCCAAAGATGTCTCACTGTCTTCATGAAGAAAAGTCAGTTTCCATTTTTTCACTTAGAAAATTTCAGTTTTACTGGGGTTTTTCAGTCTATGTTTGCCTTTGCGGTCATCTCATGCTGGGGAATAAAAGAGTTACTTATCTCTTTTTGTCCACAGTCTAAATCTACAGTTTTTTTCTTTTCTTCGCCCCCCCCCCGCTTCAGACCCCCCAAACCCTACACTCTCTTTTTTTTTAAAGATTTTATTTATTTAATTAATTTATTTGACACAGAGAGAGACACAGCGAGAGAGGGAACACAAGCAGGGTGAGTGAGAGAGGCGGAAGCAGGCTTCCACTGAGCAGGGAGCCCGATGCGGGGCTCGATACCAGAACTCTGGGATCATGACCTGAGCCGAAGGCAGACACTTAACGACTGAGCCACCCAGGCGTCCCCCTACAGTCTTTCCCTAAGTTTCCAGCTGGCCAGGAAACATTACCAGAGTGGTGCTAAAATCATGGGCAGGTGTGGTTTCTTGCTGCCCCTATGCCAAGGGAGGCCTGGAGGTGCTGGGAGGGCAACTTGTCCTGACATTGCTTCAGAATTCCAGAGTTCGAATTAAGAGTCTGTGTTCTTCTAGAATTCCACCTTCTCCTCCTGATGGGATGCAGGTTGCTCTGCACTCAGAGTTTTGCAGATTGCCTGCTTAGAGATAAAAGATATAGAGTGGTACAGCCATACTCTCGTCTGGGGGAGATCGGCACCCCTCCACTTGCTGGCATTGATACGGGGTGTGTTGTGTTGAGCAGAGTGTGGTAAGAGGCAACTGCTCATCTGAGTGGACGGAGCTCTCACCCACCTGTGGGGTCTCAGGCACCCCCTTCTGGGTCTGCTTAGGGAGGGAACAGTGTACTAGTGTAGGGCCTGGGAGTCATACAAACAAGGTGTTTTGTGACTAAGAGACAAAATTTGCAGATTAACTACAGCTTGAGCTTGAGGAGGCTTTCTTTTCCTCAGCATTTTGTGATGAAAATTGTCAAACACACGGAAGAGTTGAAAGAATGTTTAGAGGGAACTGTTCTGTTCCCTTTGCCTTGCTTCTCTTGTTAGTGCTGTGTATCTCCCCATCCAGCCAGAGGATTGTTATCTAGCGTTTTCTCTAGATTGCAGAGTTTTCCAAGGCTCATCCGATCTTGGTTTGGAATCCAAAGGATTTCTGGAAACGGTGCCAGTCAGGGTGTTAGGGCATCTGGTTCGAGGTGCAGTGCCAGCAGAGAGGGGCAACGCACTGGCTGAGTGTGGGTCGCTTGTGAGGTGGTCTCATTCTGCAGGGGAGTTGGTTTAATTTGGGGTCTGGAGGACAGCATTTTGTTGTGTTACTGTTGATTTAGTTCAGATGTGAACCCAAAAGGAAACTTGGACTGAATTCTGACTTGAATTCCCCATTTCAGGGTGTGTGTTTGGGAGGGCAGCCCCTCTTCAGGCCTCGGTAGTTTTGGGGGTGGGGTGGCACAGAGGACTTTGGTTTTAGGAATAGCCCATGTGTTGATATGGAAGACAGGCATTTTTTTGTTTAATAAGTTACATTGTGATCACTTCCTGGAAGGGGAATGATGTCATGGAAGCTGACAGCCATGGTGACCCTGTGTGGCCTATAGCAGACAGATACCTCTTGCTTGGGGATCCGAGACAGACTCCTGCCTCGTGACTTGCCATGGAATTCTTGTGCCTCTGGTCCTTAAATTTAGAAGGGGTTGAACTTTGATCTCAGGGTTCCCCTGTCTCTGAGGGGACCACCACAACTGCCCCTTTCATTGCTCCGCATTCTCCAGAATGACCAAGTCTGGCAGAGGTAGGGATGGGTAGGGGGGAGGAGGAGATGGTCAGATGAGGCCAGATTGCCCTAGGGCCTTGTGTTGGATTGTTTCATCCATAATTCTCCTCCCCCAACAAAGTCATAGAGTGAAATCCCACTCAGTAGAGCAGTGTCTAGTAAAGGGAGAGAAACATATTGCGTTGCGCGCGTGTGTGTGTGTGTGTGTGTGTGTGTGTGTAACCCATGTGGTCCATAGAAAAAGTAACACCGACTTGGGTGCATCTCTTGAAGGCTTCCTTCTGACACCTGAGCATGGGCAGGCATGTGCGGAAGAACCTCGTGGATGATAATCTCCAGCACTCTGCAGTACTCTGGTCCCCCAGACCTAGTCAGAGACAGTAAACAGCAGGTGTGCAGCTGTCTAACCTGGTGATGGTGTGTCATTGTCGTCGTAATGGGCATGTGTTGAAAGCAGCCGGTGTGATGAACACGTCTGTTACGTGTATGACTTATAAGGCAGGTTTTAAAGCAGATCCTAGAAGTCTAATTAAGCTCTCAGTCACCTCGCTGGTTCACGAGTTTGAGGGAGCAGCCTCCAGAATGGCAGTCATCGTGGCCCTGAACGGGGAGCTGAATTACAGTGTGATTCTTGTCTCTGCAGTGTTAATCGCAGTGTTAATTATAGAACCTGATTAGCACCAAATTCCTGTTCTCCAGACTAGGCCCAAATGGGGCATGTCTTCCCGGTTGTCCTTGAGCCAGCAGTGACTTCACAGTGGGCTGGTAGAGTCCCCAGCCTCCTCCTCATCTGCCCCCTGCAGTGCTCTCCGCATCCTGCCCAGAGCTGGCTGGACCGGAAGGCCTGGGGGGGGGGGGGGGGGTGGTTACTGAGTCAGCAGATTCCTTCCCGGATCCTTTCTGAGGTCTTCACCACGCAGAGCCCTCTCCGAGTGGGCCTTGCTTCTGCCGGCTGGCCGGACTCTCCTCTCCCCTGCCCAGGACTTCCAGCATCTTCGCTCAGAGACCTGCCTTTGTTTCTTTGCCAGATTTCAGTGTGAATGGTTCTGTGTGTCCAAAATCTCTAGCAGAGCTCGAGCTTTAACTTCCATTTGGTCACAGTCCTGTCTTCAGCTCGAGCAGGCTTTGAGCTAAGGGGAATTTATGGCAGAACGTGTCTTGTTTGTCACCTCTTTGTCACTCAGTGAGGGGTTGAGTTTCTGAAGAAAAGGTTGTGGCTCGAGTGCCCCTCCCTCTCTCCCCACTCCTTCCTTTTTCACAATGTGGGAAAGCTTTTCCCTGAAGTGGGAAAGTTAGCTTTTGAACATGTCCTCTGCGGTGGGACAGGGATGCTTTGGTCCTTCCAGCACAGTTTATGAAAGCGCGATCCAGCCTTGTTCATGAGTTATCATGGAGGAGGACATTCCCCAAAGACTTGCCTGTACAGTTCATCTGGTCATTTCCATAACAGGCAACCCAAATTCTCCTTACAGCGTGGCTCCCCCTGAGTACTGAAAGGTCTCTTGTTTCTGAGGCCTTATCTTAAATGCTGCTTCCCGGGGATCCAGGGCTGTCTGCCTCTCTAGACTCCCAGCCATCCCTCCCCCTTCTCTTTCTGTCTCTGGTGTGTGTGTCTGTGGACGCATGGGGATGTCTTTCCCCTGTTTTATCCCAAAAGCAGCCCGGCAGCCTTGGCCGTGATTTGTTCACAGAAGGGTGGGCAGTGGAGACATGCGTGGGCCATCTGCATGGGGGGATCTGCACCTTCTCACGCCAGAGCACAGTTCCTCACCCTGCTGCACCCACCTGTGGATTCTGAAAACAGTCCCTGCCTAAGAATTCTGTAGGAAGATACCATGTAAGAGCTAATTGCAGTGAACTTTTCCAGAAACGTGTGTTTGGAAGATCCATGTTCCATGGTTACTGTTACCTTGGCTCTTGTTACATAACTCCTGTTAGATACTGGGGTTTTTGGAGCTTGGGTTCCAATATTTGAAAAACATGACTTAAACTATAGTGACTATGATACTGCCTTTTGGGGCTTTCTCAACATAAAAACAGGAATTGTAATCAGAAACCTGAGTTTATTTAACCAAGAGTTTCTTTGTTGGTTTGAAAATATGCTGCTGGGACCACTCCTGATGAGGGGCTGTCAGAGGCTGTGTCCCCAGGAGAAGGGCCACAGAGCCTCCAGGCCACTACTGTTGGCCTCATGCTTAGGCTTGTTTTCCCTGACCCATGTCTATGCTGCATTCCTCCCTCCACACTCTGTGAGATGGGGAGGCAGGGGCTGGTGGGCAGCACGTTAGACTGAGATCCCAGCCTGAGGCCCCAGCTGTCTGCTTATGGAGTTGACCAGAGTCTGTCTTCCTGATGGTTTCTCTGCGAGCACTGTGATCTCAGGCTAGCTTCTGGCCTTTTCCCTAAGCCTGAGGGAAGCTGGAGCTGGAACAGCCCCTTGCTGATTCTTTCTCTCTAAAGCCCCAGGCAGCTAGGTCCTACTTCGGCTGGGCTGACTCTCTTTCTTTCATTGGGGAATTTGTTGGTGATCAGTCGTGACCTTTTCCGTGCTGAGCTTCTGCACCTGGAAAGCCCAGAGGGAGCAGTGGCTGGGAATCTGTCGGGCGGGTTTGGAGTGCTCCTGTGTTCCAGGCCCAGCGCTGCAGCCAACTGGCCCCGGGGCCTCCACGCTCTCCTCCCAGGTTGTTCCATCCCAGACCTTAGCTACGAGTTCATTTTGAGGAAGAGAAGACAGAAACAGCTCCCTGAGATCGCCCTGTGCTCTGTAGACCTCCAGGGAGAGGCTGGTGCAGGGGTGTCCCCCACGGGCCTGGGGTATAGTTCTGTCCCTGAAGCCAGGCAGGCAGCGGGTTTGCCTTGTAAACGACACAGTTTGTTGCCTGGAGGCGTCTCTGACAGCTGCTCCTGCTCCGGATTCCAGAAATTTCTATGAAACGTTTCAGGAACACCCTCCCTCCCAGTTTCTTCCCTTTCTTCACTTGGTACAACCCATAACCGCTCCAGCTGTTTCCTGAGTGTGTGCTGTGCATGGGACCCCGTGGTGAGGGCTTAAACATGCTTTCTGTCCTTTTATCCAGGTTTCCCCGGGACAGAGGAGGTAGCACCCTCATTTGACAGGTCAGGAGCCTGAGAGCTAAGGTTTGAACCCTTGCCTGAATCCACCCACACCTTGGAGCTGGCAGAGTTAGGGTTCAGACTCAGGAGTCACGGTCATGATGTTTTAGTGAAACAGAGAGGAAGCCTCTCCATCAGGCCAAGGCCTGCAGGTTCTAGTTGGTGATTGGAAGCTCATACCCACACCCAGTGTTTTGCCTGTCATTGAAGTTATAAAGAAAAGCAAAGCTGCGGATCATGTTGGCTGCGTGGATGAGGTTTGGTGATGCTGGGATGCCGAGTGCTGGTTTTGGTTGCACAAGGAGGAGACACGGTGGCGGGCTGGCTGCTTGCAGTGGCAGGTCCGTGGTCTGGGACAGGAACAACTTCCAGGTGGCATGCCATTGAAAAGGCACCCAAGTCCAGAAAGTCTGCAGCACCTTTAATCTGGGTTGGTTGAAAGTATAGCTCTTAAACAGAAGCCACACGAATTATGTGACATTTTAATAATGGAGATGCTAGCAAGCAGTTAATTTTTAACACATAAATAGAAGTTACTTTTCTTCTGGGCTATAATTAGCATAATAGGGAGAAATTGATACCCTGGGAATCAAAGGGATTTGCCCGAGGTCAGGCAAAGTGAGGCACTGAGCTGGGAGGTCAAATTGAGGCGATCTCCTGGTGCTGCATTCACGGGGGAGCGGAGCCAGTTTTCCATTTGGGAAGCTTGGCACAGGGTTTACTTTTCACCACAGGTGTGGGCTGGATGGGTCCCGGGCACGGCCCCTCTTTCCCACTGGGGTCTGGGCTGGAGGGCCGGCGCAGACTCTCCCGGGTTTGTGCAGTGGTTGGCTTTCCGGGATGGGGTTCTCTGATTCGCGTCCGGGGCTCTGGTCACAGCATTCCTACCTTGGGCTTCTGGTGATGGTCTGGATTCTTTTTTTTAAAAATATTTTATTTATTTATTTACAGACAGAGATCACAAGGAGGCAGAGGAGCAGGCGGGGCGGGGGGGGGAAGCAGGCTCCATGCTGGGCTCGATCCCAGGACCCTGAGATCATGACCTGAGCCGAAGGCAGAGGTTTAACCCAGGGAGCCACGCAGGCGCCCTGATGATCTGGATTCTTAACCCTGTTCTGGTCCTGACCCTGTCCTGGGCAGGGAGCTGACTGCGGGGAGCTGACCACAGTGCCCACCCTGCAGCTGCAGGCTCAGGGCCCCCCTTTCCTTGCTGGCATTGTCGTGGTTTGTGGTTGTGCGGTGCTGCTAACTGGGAGTTCCCACCTGCACCGTCCGCACGACCCGTGCCCTCGTGTGATGGGATGCTGTGGGCAATTCCTGTTAAAGTTAAAACTGGCGGGCGCCTGGGTGGCTCTGTCGGGTAAGTGTTCCACCCTCAACTTTGGCTCAGGTGAGGATCTTGGGGTTGTGAGATTGAGCCCCAAGCAGGCTCCCGTGCTCAGCAGGGCATCTGCTTGTGCTTCTGTTTTCCCCTGCCCATGCGCATGTGCTCTTGTTCTCTTGCCAGCCCTCCTTCTGCCCCCCATCTGCTTGCACTGATGTGCTTTCTGTCACTGTGGGTTAGTTTGTGTTTTCTGGAATTTAATAGAAATGAAATAGTGCAGCAAAGCACCCTTCTTTTCTAGCTTCACTCCCTGTGGTGATTCTGAGGCTCATTCTGCTTGCTGGGTGTATTGGCAGTGCGTTCTTTTTCACTGCTGACTAGTATTCATTTGTGTGGCTCTACCACGGTTAATCCTGTCGATGGACACTGATTGCCGTGTTCATGGATTTGGTTTGTGCAGATAAAGCGCCATGAGCACCCACGTATGGTTCTTCATGCGGCCACGTGCTGTCCGTGTCTCTTGGTAAACACCTAGAAGTGACACGCCCAGGACATGGGGTGAGTGTGTATCTGACTTTTAGAGAGCTGCCCAACTTTTCCAAGTCAGCCGTTTGGTTTTCCGCTCCTGCCAGCAGTGTGAGAGTCTCCACTTGGGGCCGAGGCTCTGCAGGCTCCTGGCGGGGGTGGCTTGTGGGTGGCACCTGTCCTGCAGAAGGAAGAGGGCGCCTGGGGGGCTCATTCGGTAAAGCGTCTGCCTTCGGCTCAGGTCATGATCCCAGGGTCCTGGGATCAAGTCTCGCATTGGGCTCCTGGCTCAGCAGGGAGCCTGCTTCTCTGCCTGCTGCTCCCTCCTCTTGTGCTCTCTCTTTCTAATAAATCAAGTCATCTGAAAAGAACATGTGCCATCTGTGTCTCATGGGCTGTGAGCTGTCTTGTACTAACGGGGTGTGGGGGTGAGGCCGAGGTGGGGGTAGAGGTGAAGTGGGAACCGGGTAAAGATGCCCAAGGGAGAGAGGCTGTGATTACACACATTCGTGTTTGTAAAAAACAGACCCATTTGGGTTCTTCTAAGAGATTAAAAATGAAGACCGTCTGGGTAACATCAAGAGCTGCCTTGCAGGTCCTCCGCAGCCAGCACGAGGCGCAGGCACTGAGAGGAGGTGGACAGAAGGTGGTAGGCAGACATGGGTAGTCAGGCCTCCATCCTCTGCATTGCTTTGTGACCCCTGGCCTCAGTTTCCCTGCCTATAACTCTAAGTGTTTGGCCAAGATCAGTGGTTTTTAATGGATGGAATGGGGCAGTTTTGCAGTGTTCAGGGAAATTTTCAATTGTCACGACTTCGGCATCTGGTGGCCGCCCCGCAGCCTGGCTTGCTACCCCTCTGCGGTTCCCTCCAGCCTCTGCTCTGCGTGCAGGGCCCTGTGCTGACCAAGCCTTACCTGGCACATGCCTTTCTCGGGGCACAGCCGCAGGTGTGTGTACCTGTGTGCTCACCGGGATCTCACGGGGATCAAGGACTTCTCAATGAGGAGGGCTGACAGGGGAAGGGGAAGTAAATGGGAGCCTCCGTTGGCTCCTTCTCCTCAGAGTTTTCTAGGAAACCGGCTCCCTGTGGGGATGGTTCTCTCCCATCCTGCCTCCAATGATGGAGTAGGCAAATTCCACCCGACTCTTTATGACTAAGTACCTGGCAGCCTGAGCCCAGTCTTAACGAACCTCTCTGTTTATTAACCTTTGCTTGGCTTAGGGAAATGGCTTACTTGTTCTTTGGCCAAGAGTAAACCTGGAAACCTTTATTTGGAAGTCGTTTTGACAACTCCACCTTCTGGAGAGCTTAGTTCCTTTATTTATGGGGTGGGGAGAAAACCCTGTGTGATTTCCTCAAAGAGTGGATTTGCTCCTGTGGAGTTTTACAGAAGTGCTCATGGCAGGGTTCAGTGTGGGGGGATGATGGGGTGTCCACATCACTTCCTGAGCTGATGCCACATCAACAGAGCACCGGGGAGCCAGATATTATCTTGGTTGGGGTTCTGGGGTGTCTGTTTTTTAACTTTTGGAGGGGCATCCCGAGGATGAGAAGTGGTTTTCTGGACATAGCAAAAAGGATATAATCCACGTACATCCTTCTGCATTTCCACCTTGCTTTCCCCAGTGAGACATGTGCGCTCTCCCCTGCATGGTGGATGTGCGTGTGTGTGTGACAAACGTGGGTCTCTGTTGGCGTGATTACGTCCCATCAAGTCTCCCCTCGGTCCTTGCCGGCTTGTTGGTGCATCTGTGCTCCGTGTCTGAGGATGTTGATGTGGTAATTTGCGTTTGACAGCTTGGCTTACCCGGAAATAGGTTCCAAAACAAATCTGGCCAGGCCCTGCCCTGCTTAAAAGCCTCTAATGGTTCAGCGGGTGTTCAGAAGGAAGTCAAGATTCCTTGACCTCACCCCTAAACCTTCTGAGAGCAGGTCATGGGGTAAATAAAGAAAAAGCAGTTACTTTGTTTAGTCCCCAGGGCCCTTTGCCACAGGCCTGCCTGGTCTTGCCCCTTAGCAGTTCCCTGGGGCCCACCCCATCCTCCTCAGACTTCCTGGCGGTCCACGCCCTGCACCCCTCAGGTCCTGTGCCACTGCTCCCCCCCGAGGTCATTCAGAAGGTCCCTGACCCCAGTTCCCACGTGTGGCCTGTGCAGTTTGTCTAATTGTGGGGTCGTCCTTCCCCAGCATGGGCTCAGAGAGCTCTGGGACTATGCTCATCTGGCCTGGACCTGTGGTCATCCAGGGCCTGCTGGGTAGTGAGAGCTCCAGCCTGACCGCCTGCCAACAGAAGGACCTCAGAGGCCTTTCCCTTGACTGAGTCCACGGGTAGCAGCAAGGTTGCATGCCCGCCGCTGTGTGACGTGTATGTTCCAGCATCCGGTTATCCCAGAGGAGAGGCCCCCGACATGGTAACGAGTCGGTGAGGCAGTGCCTCCAGGAATTTGAAGTTGCCATGGCCGCCATTTTGAGAATTGCAGAATTTAGGGCACTAAAAAAACAAAGTTCTTAAATTTCAGCAGTCGTTGCCCTAAGCAGATAGTCTTAGCTTTTTAGAATAGAAATTGCTTATTCTTTAATCTTGTTGGGGGGGGAGGGGATGCTAAGTTAGTCCGTTAGGGTCCGTGGTTGAACACATCAGAATCCTGTTGTAGGTCCTGCAGGCACACATCGCATTTCCCAGAAGGCTGTGGGGGTGTATCCACATGGGAGGCCAGCCAGAGAGGCAGCCCTGGGGCTGGACTGAGCCAGGCCCACCGGTGGGGTCCAGGAAGCAGGCACAAGTCCCATGTTGTGGAGACACTGCCGTTTTCTCCTTGGCCATCATCCAGGCCTCCTGTTCCTGGAGAGCATTGGCCACCTCTTGGCCGCCTGGAGTCATGACAGCCCCATGGGGATGGTAGCAGAGAGGAGGGCCCGGTCCTGATGGCCTGTGGGGAAGCTGTCTCCAAGAGCTGGGAGAATGGGCATGTGCTGTCAGTGGTGAGATGCTCGTCACACGTCGCAAGTGTGATTTCAGGTCTCTGCTAAAGTCTACCACTTCCTTGTACTTTCGTTTGAGAAGCTCTGTTGAGCTGGACACTTTGTGGCTTTAAAAGAGAATGTGATGGATTCGTTGGTGACTTCTGACACAGGTGCTCATCTCTAAGATATACAGACATCACAGGTAAACTTACCAGCGGCTTCAGACATTTCGAGTGACTCCTTGCACATCTGAAAGACAGACATTAAACCTACAGAGAACTGGGAAAACGCGGTGGATCGCGTTTCCTTTTAAGCCTTAGTGGAAGTGAGGTACTTTAGAGAGTGGAGGTGCCTGTGGGACATGGGGAGATGTTGTTGGGCTGCGTGTGGGCTTCGTGGACCAGGGGGTCCCGTGGACTGTGACAGGGGACGGGGCATGGTTTGTGCTGCTGCTCCGGACGACCACGAGGTTCCCACAGGTGCACACTTGGCCGAGCTTCCTTCCTCTCCAGACATCACTGCTATCGCCGCGTGTCTTCCAGTCCCTCAGGGCCCCCCCGTTTCTGGGCATGCCGGGCAGCACCGAATGGACATGCTGGGCAGCCCGCCTGCACAACCAGAGATGCTGTGTGCCCTTTTCAGCTCCCAAAACTCGGGAGTCTGTTGTTTGAACCTTCCTTATGCTGTTTTCTGCTTGCCTGTCTCTTAACTACTGGTGGAAGGGCACTCCATGCAGGGTCAAAGAGCCGGTCTCAGGGAAGTCTGCTGCTGCTGTTTTCTAGCTGTGCGCCTTGGGATGGTCTTTTTAATTCCAAGCCTCAGCGTCTTCCTGCTTTCTTCGGAGGACGTGAGTGTGAGTGCTTGGCACCTGGGCGCACAGCCCATATTGCAGCTCTCCCTGACTGGTCCTCCTCCAACTAGCCTCCCACCGCATCCGGGCATGCATGGACAGTATCTGTCTGGTGGGTGCGCATTCGTTTGGCTCCTCTGGGAGACTTCAGCTCACCTCTACTGGGGATCAGCAGTGTGGACGCTCAGCCTGAGGGAGGGCACTGAGCAGGGCTGCCCTAGACCAGCTGGGTCTCCACGGTGGGATTCGCCCTCTAATGTGATGGACCCAGCAGTTGGCCAGGCAGGTGCTGTGATGGGCAGTTGCCAGCAGATGCATCCAGCATCCTGCAGGGTGAGATCTGACTGGCTGGGGTTGCTGTGGGGTGTGGGAAGGACTTGGGGTCTGGATCTGTCTGCAGGGCTGTCCTGTCGCAGACTGACCGGCCCGAGCAACAGACGTTGACTGTCTCAGTTCTAGAGGCTGGAAGTCTGAGATTGAGGTGATTTCTTGTTTGGATTCTTCTGAGGTCTCTCTCCTTGACTGTGGACAGACACCTTCTTCCTCTATCCCCTTGTGGCCTCTCCTGTGTGTGTGTGCATGCCTGGTGACTCTCTCTTAGGAGGATACCAGTCCTATTGGATTAGAGCCTCACACTTAGGACCCTTATGACTTTGCTTAGCCTTGGCTGCCTCCTTGAAGGCACTGCCTGCAGGTACAACTGTTGGTTTGGGCTTCAACATAGGAGTTGGTGGGGGGTGCACCTGTAACAGGTAACATGACCTGTAACATGACGCACCTGTAACAGTGCCCTTCGTTGCCCCTGCCTTCGCTGGGTCACATGGTGACACAGGCTGACAGGTGCGTCATTATTCATGCGGATCGGGGCTGGGGCTATGCAGGCCATGTCCTGCCCTGCCCATGCTGGTGGGTCATTCAGGCGTGGACTTCCAAAGTGAATGGAACCAGGCAACAGCAAATTTCTGGACCCAAACCAAACAACTTACTTCCCATCTTTATTGTGATTTCTTCTTATGATATCTTTATTTGTTTTATAATATCTTTATTTACTTCATATATTTAATTGTATATATTTGATGTATATATTTTCCATATTTATTATGATCTTATTTTAATTGAAGTTGTAGAGATTTCATTTTTACTGGGAAAGCATGAGACATTAGGGTATTACATCATGAAAATTTGAAAGAATGTGTGTTTAGATCAGAACAGTGTTTTAAAAATATAAAACAAATTGTGGGGTGCCTGGGTGGCTCAGTGGGTTAAGCCCCTGCCTTCGGCTCAGGTTATGATCTCAGGGTCCTGAGATCGAGCCCCTCATCGGGCTCTCTGCTTGGTGGGGAGCCTGCTTCTCCCTCTCTCTCTGCCTCCTTGTGGCCTCTGTCTGCCAAATAAAAAAAAAAAATCTAAAAAAATATACATATAAAACAAATTGTGAAAAAATTTGGAAACTTGGTTAAAATCTGTCTTACAGAAAAGTGGAAGTAGAGTGGTCTTGGGTGAGGCCTGATTTCAGGGCACCTCTCACAGGCGCTGTGCTGCCTGGTTGGGAGGGGAGCGCCACGGGCTCAGCCAGGCCTCCGCTCCTGGCTCCGGGCTCCTGGCTCCCAGCTCCTGGCTCCAAGTGCGGCCCCAACCCTGCGGCTCCAGCCTCACGTGCGGCCCAGAAACAATATCCAGATGCAAAGGGGAGGGTTGGCCATCTTCCTCTGCCTGAAGACCACTGCCCTGCCGCATTCTGTTACCATGGTCAGTTTCTTCTGTGGCTGTGTTCCGTTATCCAGGAGGGAATGGTGTTCATCACGTGATTGATTGAATCCAGTCTCGCGTCTCCACGGCTTTGGGCAGACAGTTGACAGTGGTCTTTGATTGGTTTTACAAAAGGGGTTTTGATCATGAGCTTTAAAGATGGCAGAAATAAAATGGGCCATCAGCCCACATCCCGTGCCTGTTCAGTTACGTTCTGAAGACTCCCTGTGAGTCTGCCCCGCCGGGACTGGCTCCCGGAATTGACTTTGATCTCCGAGTCCAGACACAGAAGTGAGGGTGGAAGGTGCAGGTCAGCCCGTGTCAGCCGGCCCCACAGTTAGCCTTTGGGAGGGACACTAAGCTTCTAGAACGTCTCAGGCTGGCGTTTTCTGCTGTTGTGCAAAAGAAGAAGAGCACATAAGGTTTTGAGTGTTGAGTAGGAAAACAACCTTCAACCCACACCAAACCAAGAAAAAGTTGAGTGATTATTCAGTTTTTACATCCTCAAAACAATAAAACTTCAGTCTTGACAGACACTGGCAGAGCCAGCGTAACCGTAATCCTTAGGTTAACTTGGTTTCCAGGCTGCTGTGATAGCCCTTCTTCGTGCACGCTGCTCCTGCAGTGAGGGGTCCTCCGCCCTGGGCCTTGTCCAGCCGTGGAGACACAGCCCCACCCCGTTCAGGGTGGCGGGATTGTCAGAGCCAAAACCTTGATGTGTTGGAAACCGGGGCTGTTAATGAGTACAATTTGCAGATTATGTGACATGAATCATGTTAATCAGCTTATATTTATTAATTGGTCTAATCCTCACAGCAACTCAGAGACAGATATAATTGCCAGTTTATAGATGTGGAACCTTGAGACCAAGGGTATCAGTTGATAGTTCCTCACCCTCCGAAGGTGTAATGATAATGATCCGCATAGAAAATACAGAATTCTGTGTGTGTGTTGTGTGTTATGTATGTATGAGTGAAGTTAGAAGAAAGTCTAAAATGAACCTTTTGCGGCTTTATTTTATGTATGTTTGTATGTATTTTAAGCTCCACGCTGGGGCTTGAACTCACAGCCCTGAGATCAAGACCTGAGCTGAAATCAAGAGTCAGAAGCTTAACAGACTCAGCTAGTCAGGTGCCCTTGAGGTGTTATTTTCTAAAACTTATGAAACAATTCAAACGTATGAAGAATGTGTAGACTATTATAATCACCTCCTGGGTACCGTCAGGGAGCTTCAGTAACTACCAGCTGGGGGCTGGTCTCACTTCCTCTGTATGCCCTGCCACCAATTAATGTTATTTTCAAGCAAGTCCAAGACACCCTATCATTTCACCCGTAAATGTTTCAGTACTTGTCTCTAAAGATGAGAACTTACATACACACACGTGTGTACATACACAACCATATTAACATTGTTACGCTTAACAAAGGAACAGTTCCTGCAGTGCCTGGCTGGCTCAGTCGGTTAAACATCTGACTCTTGTTGTCGGCTCAGGTCATGATCTCAGGGTCCTGGGATTGAGCCCCGCGTCAGGCTCAATCCCAGTGCTCAGTGGGCAGTCTGCTTGTCTGCCTCTCTCTCTCTGTCCCCCTTGGATAAATAAATAAATCTACAAAAAAATTATAGTTCCTTAATATTACTGAATACCCCATTCATGTCCAGTTGGAAATTGGAGTACCATAAATTTTGTCTTTAACCTTGTTTGAATCCATTAAATGTCTACACAGTGCAACTGGGCTGATCTTCTAGGTCTCTTAATGTGTGGGTCCCATGGCCAGCTTTCCTTTCCATATGGTGATATGTTTGCAAAGCTAGATTGTGTGTTTTGTGGTGTTTCCTTAGTCTGGATTTTTTTTTTTTTTTAAACTGCGTCCACTTGGACTTACATGCTCCCTTGCCTTCTCCCATAAATTGGTGGTTTTAGAGGTTTATTTTGGTGCCCCTTCTGGTTTGTTTGGTACACTATTTCCTGGGTGGTGGCTGGGCTTCATCAGGAGGAACAGACCTTTTTGTTGTCTTACTGTTGATGGTAGCCCATGCTGGTGGTCCCTGCCCAGATCTGGTAATGCTTAGAGGTTGCAGAATGGTGAGTTTGTGTCTCTGTCATTCATTCTGTTTGCTTGTTGGAAAGTTCTCAGGGAAAAAAGCTTTCTTTATGCTGGTCTAGTCCTTTTCCACCTCTGGGGCATTTCAGGGGAAGGGAGCAGTTTCCTCTAAGCTGGATGGATCCGTGCAGAGGACAAGACCCAGACCCGTGTCGGATACTCCTTGCTGCAGCCGGCTCCTGGGAGAGGTGGCCTGGTTCCCACTCGAGGATGGGAGCTGTCTGCTGGGCTCCCCTGCCCCATCTCTAGTCCTACTCCCCGTGAAGCCAGTTTTGAGAAGTGTTTCATGCCGTCCATGGAGGTCACAGCCGGTGTTTATCCGGTCACAGAGCCCCTGGACTGGGTGTCCACAGGGAAGGAGCTGCCGGTTGCGATGGGGAGGTGGCGGTTTGAATGCCACATGGGCCACTCGTGACCTCAGCAGAATGTGGGATCGGGCTCTGCTTCCCATCTGTCCAGCAGGGATGATGCTGCCCATGTCCTCTGTGTTGTGTGGTGAGTATTGAAAGGGGTGAAAAGCTCTGGGAGGGAACCGCCTCCGAGCATGGGGCTTGGAACCATAGAGACGCCATGTAATGTGTCCTTCCGCTTCACCTCGCTCCCCCAGTCGTCGTGGGGGCACCCTTGTCACCTGACATCTGTCTGGACTCGGGTCCCTGCAGCACGTGCAGCAGACCCTGAACCCAGCAATACCCACTGACACTGGGTCTGATTGCAGGTTCCGCCTGGAGCCAGTGGGCTGCACTGGGATGCCGTGGGGGCTGGCCCAGGCCCCAGACACCCTGCCTGGCTGTCGGGTGTGGCAGCACACTCAGTGTTGTGTGTGTGGGAGTGAAAGTATACGTTTGTAGGAGGCTCCGACCTGGTGGCAAGTTTTAAGCCTTCCAGCCGAGAGTCGAGACAGGAGAGGGTGCGGGTAGATGGTTGCTCCAAACCTCTTTCTTTTACAGGCCAGTGCCACTGTGGTTCTAACCGGGTCCCAGTGGATGTGCCCGTTTCCCCCACCCCCAATCAGTTCCCAGAGGCCTCTCCCACGGGACTGGTTGGCAGTACACACCTCGCTTTCCCGTAAATGTTCTCAGTATATAAAGTAGGAAAACAGAAGGTTGTAACTGGAGAGATTCCTGCTCCCTGAGCACAGGAGGTACCATGGATCAAAGGGAACAAGACAGTGGGCTGCATGTCGCCTTTCACTTTGCTTAGCAACCTCATTGGACCCCACAGAATGGGGGGAGGCATTCTGTAAGGATCAGCTGGCTAACTAGATATTAAATTCTAGATAAACTGGTGCTGCATACAGATTCTAGGTACAGTGCCTCTGTTGCAAAGTAGGATTTTTCATTAAAAAATAAGAGCTTTAAAATGTATCTTTTGTTTCTCCTGAGTCTGCAGAATGTGAATATCACCCTAAAATGTCAGGGCTAAATTTCTTAAGGTGAGTGAGTGGGGCAGGCTTGAAATTGAGCAAAGAAAATTGAGATTGATCACTTAAGTTTACTTTCTTCCTTTTTGCTAGGTCGTTGTTACATGTTAAGTTTGTATTTTATGTCCACGCCTCCTTTGAAGCTTGAGATATTGATGTGATGGGAAGCAAACGTCTCCATAACAAGATGGAGAGGACTGGATTATGAAGTGGGTAGACTGAGTGAGAGCTAATGTTCACATGGCTCTTTTTCAAAGGCAGGGCCGCTCAGCCAGGTGAATCCAGGCACGTGCGGGTTCTTTTGGTTGCTGCAAACCTGTGGACCAGCTACAGTGAGCGTCCCCGGAGCAGCCCTATGGGAAGGTGTTCGGTGTGGCCCAGATGCCTCCTCCCAGGGCAGGCCTCGGCGTGGCTGTTGCCTTTGCTGATAATCCATCTCTGTTTACTCGGAGACTGTGAGTTCGATTTTAATTTTTTCAGCAAGAAAATCATTTGAAAATATAGAACATTCCTCCTGTAATCCTGTTAAACAAAATGGTTTACGTTAAAAGTCTCTTGTGGGTAAGTGGGGGTTACAAGGAATGAATTAATACAAAGAAAAAAAAAACCCAATCGGTAGGACCTTTTTGAGATTGTTGTGCATAAATGAAAATCAGAAGCAGGTGCAGAGGTGGGTGTGAACAGTAGGAATGAGTGGGAAAGACCATCATCATCCTCGGGTTGGAAATCTGAGGCACGTGTTGTTTCTTTAGGTTGAGAATAGTTTTGATGCATAATGAGCCTAAACGTTAAAGAAACACTGCTTTTTCTCTCAAATCGTAGGTGAAAGTGGGTGAGCGCTGGCAGGCTTTGTCCAAAACATTACGCAGGCAGACCTCTGTTGATGGAGTGAGACAGCGGGGCCGCCGTGGTGGCTGGCTCCTTGTGGGCCAGGGGTGGCCTCTTGTTTTCTTCCTGGAGTGGAAATCACGGTCAGACCTGGAGTCTTCCTGAGACCGCATCTCGTGAAAGTGAAACAGTAATTCTTCTGTGTCAGCTTCGCGTTTTGTTCCGCGTGCCATGGTGATGGGCAGGGATGGGCCGTGGCTGAGAAGGGGGACGCGGGACCCGGGCGGTGGCGTGTGGCCACAGCAGGACTCGGCTTGTCTAGCAGGCCATCGGCTGGGCATTGGTCCAGTGTGGATGTGTGGTTTGTGTGTCCAAGTGGACCTCAGTGAGAACATTATTAATAAGTGGGAAAATGCCTGAAAAATAGCCATCCTGTTACTTTTAAACAGACTCTTATTTTAGACATTTACGATTAGACATGTATGTGTTTATCATAGGATTATTCAAGTAGAAACAGAACAACCCCACACTTAGCATTGCAAGATGTGGTGTAGTGTATAGGTTTCGTGTTTGTAATTCTGGGTGTGGTTTGCTTCCTTCCAGTCACGTCTTTGGACTGAGGCTCTTAGGATGTTTTCAGATGTGGTGGTCCTCCTGGAGCATCTTCACCAAATTGCTTCTGTCACCTTTGCCAGCACGTGGATATTTCATAGATGGCCACTTTGTTGGACATTGAAGCTCCTTCTGACTTTTCAGTATTCTGAACAACACAATACAGGATGTTTTCATAATAACTGCATTGAATACTTCTTTGTGATGTTGCCCTAGATGGGTAACTGTTCTGCCAAAATTTTTTCAATAAAAATAATGTTGTGTGGACTCCAGAAAGTTGGTATCAGTTTACCCCTCTGCCCGCCAGGCATTGCGTTGAGGGGGAGGTGGTGGCTGCTGGGGGAGTTAGTCTTTTTGCTCTGCAAGCCCCGGGGTTGGGGCCGGACCTCCACCGCACACTCGGGGTCCCTCCCCTGCCTCTCTCTCCCTCTCCAACCCAGCCTTCAGTTTCTTAGGCTTCATAAGAATATTGATTATGAGGGGGGCCGGGGGGTGCTCAGTCAGTTAAGTGTCCAACTCTTGGTTTCTGCTTAGGTCAGGATCTCGTGGTTGTGGGATGGAGCCCTGTGTTAGGCTCTGTGCTCAGTGTGGCGTCTCATGGCGTCTGCTTCAGATTCTCTCTCCCTCTCCCTCCCCCTGCTCCTGTGCGCACACGTACTCTCTCTGATAAATAAATAGATGAATAAAGTCTAAAAAAAAGGAATATGGATTATGGATTTGTGGCTGACTTCAGGTGTGGTGTTGGAGGGTGATGTAGGGACATGCCCACAGCTCTGGGGAAGGGGAACCTTCCCCAGAGGCTGCCGAGGAGCGATGGCCGAGACAGTTGGCGGAAGAGATGAGCTTCCCAGCACCTGCGGCCTGCCCGGCGTCCTGCACGCAGCGGCCTTGGAAGGATGCGCGTGGCCACCCTTCTTGGGCAGCGTGGGTGTGCAGCGTGCTTTGGTGAGACGAATGCTTCCCATCACCGTCTGGCACTCTGGCATGTGACTTTCTCTTTCCTTCCTCGTCTGCAGGGCCATTTTGGTGAAGGGCTGCATCACACCGAGTTCTCTTGCCTGGGAGCCTGAACTCCATGTGGGGAGTGGCTCCAGGCTCCTGCTCTGCTGCTGGTGGCATTTCAGAAAGCCCCTGTGTTGCCTTGTCATAGCCAGAGCAAGGATTCCTTCTGTTGCAGGAAGTGCTTGTTTTGAGTCCTCTCCAGGGAGCTGGTACTGGTGTAGTGAGTGCCAGAGGTGGTTCTGTGCCGATGGTGGTCATGGCTGTGGTTAATGGGCATCTCTTGGGTACCAAGAGTTCCATGTATGTTGGCTACCTCTATGAATAAGCCACAAAATCCACATTATCATGTCATTAAGGATTAAGAAACTCAGAGAATATGAACCTCATGGGGGGCCCTTCTGGGTTGAGGAATGGAGAAGGCCGGTTTGGTGTCCAGATCTCCAGGCTCCTGGAACCCAGAGCCCGTGGGTGGAGATTGAATGGGCAGGAGCTGCTGGTGGCCTGTGTCAGGTGTCCTTGAGGCGAGGGAAGGAGGTGCACTGTCGGCCTTGGAACAGATGGCTCCAGGGAGCTGGTATAGAAGCTGGAGGGCTTGGGCTAGAGGAGCTCAGCTCCTGTCCTGCAGAGCCTGAGAGCGGGAGGGAGTAGCGGACATCCACGTCCCGTGTGTTTTCATTCCTGTGTTAATTTGTCCACAGCTGGGCAGGTCCCCTCAGGATGTTGTAAGGCACACACACATGCACGGGAACCTTTGGGACCGTCATCCTTTCCCTCCCGCAGCCTGGCCTGTGAGTCGGGGCTGTTGGCAGCATCTGGGTGGGAGGTGGGACCGTGGAGGAGATGGAAGCAGGACGGGGCAGCACTCGGCCAGGGCCTGCCCGCCCTCCTGAGCTTTTGCGGAAGGCTGGCTGCTGTGACAGTGTGGCATCTGGGCCCAGGCTGTGTGTGCCTCCCTGAGAGGTGGGGCTGGGTCTTGTCTTCTAGGGCTAGGGGAGTGGAGGTGGGGCGTATTAGGTCCTTGCCGAGTCTTAAGTCTCAGCGTGGCTTTGGGATCCCAGGGGTGGGGAGGCAGGACTTGATGCCCAGGCGTAGAGAAGGCTCAGGGTGCCCCGCCCCGTGTGCAGACACTGACCACGGAACCTGACAGAGCCGGAAGCCCGAAGTTTCTGTTGAAGAACGGGTGGCTAGCCTGCATGACCGCGGTGCCATAAGGGGCCCACGAGAGGCAGGTACATGAGATTTGGGCCAAATTTTTGGCAGGTTCCTGAATGAGTGAATGCTGCCAGGTCTTGGCCTGTCAGTGTCCCTTAGTGAGGGTGTCCTTGTGCTGCTGGTTTGGCTGCTGCTGGACGAAATCTGCCATTAGATTGTGCTCTGACTTCCTGCAGCAGGTAGTTCCCCCGGCCTGCACCAGGTCACCATGACCTTGGTGTCAGTTCCCTGCTGCTGCTGTAGTAAACTGCCCCCAACTTGGGGCACACATATATTCTCTTGCGGTTCCGGAGGGCATGTGTTCTAAAGTGAAGGTGTTGGCAGGACTGTGCTCCTTCTGGAGGTGCCACGGGAGGAACCCCCCACCTCTCCCTGCCATCTCTGGCGCTCCCCTGTCCTCCGGCCTCAAGGGCAGAAGGGGGGCTTTCCCCCAGGCTCTCTCTGACCTCTGCTTCCATCCACATGCCACCTCTCTCCCCTGCTTCCCTTTGCCAAATTGTTAGGACCCTCATGGTTGCCTTGGGCCCATCTGGACACTCTAGACCAAGATCCTTAACTCACATCTGTGAAGCTCCCTTGATCATGGTGAGTCACAGGATCTGTGGATTCGGACGTGCACATCTCTGCTGGGAGGGGGCCTTTTTCTGGGGGTCACAACAGTCCCCTCACTCTGTTTCTGAAGCTCCTGTGGGTCACACTTACACCGGCAGAGTATGGGGTGTGCTTGTTGTCACTGGGGCTCAGCTGTCCCCTCAGGCTGTGGGGGGGGGCGCTGCTGAGTGTCAGGCTGTCTGGTGCCATCTGCTACCTTAGGCTACAGTTTAGAAAGTACAGTTAGACTGTGAGGACCTGGGTGATGATTTGGGGTACTTGGCACAGGCCAACTGATGTGTGGGCACCAGAGATCTTAACTCAGTATGGGGATGCTGAGTTTGGAGCCCCAGCCTATTACCCTGGTCCAGACTGCTGCCTGTGGGCAGCCTTCACGGCCGGGCTCCCTGCCTCCTGTGCAGCCAGCCTCGCCCCTGCTCACCGCCACCGAGGAGCCTTGCTGCTTCTCCCCTGCATGGCATTCCCAACTCCTGTCCCACTCCTGCTTGCTAGTGGGGACACAACCTGCCTTTTGGCCATGGTGTGGCCTGTCCTATCTCCTGGACACTCTTTGTGAATCCTGTGACTTGTGACTGACCCTGTCCCATGTCACCTGCCATTGTCTGCCTGGAAGTGCAGTCATGACTTGTGCTTTCTTCATGTAGCTTCCCTTGGGGGATGAGGGTATTGGGAGACTGGGGTTCTTTGTCCGGCTTTGCTCCTACACTGCAGGCAGGACCCCCAGCCCTGCAGGATGGGTGCCCCCACTGGCCTGGACACCTGGCAGATGCCTGTTTAGGCTTTAGACTTTAAACAGGAAAAAGAGAAGACAGGAGAAATGGTAGAGTTGATCCCAAGAAGTAGCGTTTGCCGGGAACAAATTCGACTCTTGTTCTGGTAAACCTATTACCTGCTCGATACAGAAAATGTGGGACAGTGTAACGAAGGGAAAAAAATTGCCTGTAATTATTCTATCTACAGGCAACCGTGGTTACTTGGGGGGGGGGGTCCTGTTTTCCCACCTTTCTGTTCTGTGAAGGTTCACATGTGTGGCGTGCTCAATGGTGTTTCCGTTTTTTTGCTACTTCATCTTTGTTACTCTGACATTCTCCCATCCTCACCTTTTAATTGATGTATCTTATGGCTGTGTGTGATATTTAATCATGGATGGATTGGAATGGACTCATCCCAGACTAGATTTCTTTCTTTCTTTCTTTTTTTTTTTTTTAAGATTTTATTTATTTGACAGCGAGTGAGCACAGCAAGGGGAGCAGAGGGAGAGGGAGAAGGCAGGTTCTTGCCGAGCAGTGAACATGATAGGAGGCTTGATCCCAGGATCCCGGGAGCTTGACCTGAGGCGAAGGCAGCTGCTTAACCCACTGAGCCACCCAGGCACCCCCCCCCCAACTAGATTTCTTTTTAGAACTTTTTGAGTGCTTCAAGTAAAAACAATGGACAGCAATTAATGTTTTAGTGTACCCCCTGTCTCTTACCATGTGAGGTGTGGCCCACGTGCTGTCTGCTCCCTCCTGGAGCAGGTGAGTGGTGGCTGTGAGCTCCCTTCCACAGGGCGGCTCTTCTAAGTTGGCAAGCACACTTTGCTCTTTGGTCTGTGTCCTCAGTGCTTCTGACTGGGCATGGTGGTGTTTGAAGCAAACAAAAACATGGTTTGCTTTGCTCCTGATCGTAGAAAAGGACCCCCCCCCCCCCGCAACCTTATGTGTGGTGCCAGTCTGGTAAGAGTGAAGGGCTGCAGAACAAACCATGACCAGGTTCATGAGCATCAGAGATATGTAGGTTTATGGGCCCTACTGTGGATGTTTTATTCCCAAAAAGTTGTTTTTTCAATCTACTGGTAGTCCATTAAAAATCTAAAATGGTTAAGTTCATTAAAAACCACAGTCAACCACCTTCTGATGAAAGAGGTTTTGACTTTTTGCTTTTTAGAATTAATGAAGTTCCAGATGTTTGTGGTAGACAGGAAATCAAGTGGATTTTATAGGAAATTATGTAAGGAAGCTTAATGACTAATTTTTTTCTGGATTAGACAAGTGGAGAACAGTCTTAGGAAATGTGTACATCCATTACTCACTAGTTTATTATATGATAATTAAAATTGTATAGAAGCATGTCAGATAATTAGAAACTGGGTGGCATTTTGTGCTAAGGGTCAAAACAAAGATTTTGCTTGGAATGTTGAGCAGAATTACACTCTGGCTCAGATTAAACACATGGCAGGCATCCTATTCCAATTTTTGAAATCATCAGCCAGGCTTTATTATATTTTTTGGGTCTTTGTTCTTTTGTCCTTTGTGCTAATGAAAAGGAACACTGGGAAAATGACATTGGGAGGCCAGTGCAAAATCGGCTGGAGTTTTTCTCCCTGATGGGAACTGTGAGATCTGCCCGTCTGCTCCTTCCCCCTTGGCCACTCCTCAGTTCCTTGTTGGGCTGAGGTTTTTGTCTCCATAACCCAAGTTTACCTTTTCGGATAAATGAAACTTAATCAAATGAGTAGTTTATTTATGCACATACATTCATGTATAATTTTTTACTCAGGTTCATCGTAATACATGTCTACTACAGAGAGTTTTCTTGTATCTCAGCAACACCCCGTGACTCAGTTTCTTGGTCCAGTGACACTGGGATAGTGGTAGTGTGTCTTGAGCGGTGTTGGGAAGTATCCGCATAGTAATCCCTGGGAAGCCTTTGTAGTTAAGTGCCCAGGAAGGTGGCAGCTTTTTCTCTCTCAAATGGTTGGGCATTTGCTTTCAACCTCATTCTGCCCTGTTCAGGGTTCTTTGGATGAGTTATTGCTCACAGCATTGGCCTTTTCTCCAAAATAGTGCGGAGAAACCCCAGCAACAGTGGGAAGCAAACCCCATTCTTGAGCGAGGAACACAGGGATGCTTGTTTCCGGCAGATGCCTTCTGTCAGGTTCCCCGACCTCCTCCCCTGTAATTCTGCTGGTGTGTCTGCAGATGGAGGAGGACCCACCCCCTGGTGAACGTCCCCGCCTCCTGGAGCTGAGCCTTCTGCTGTCATGCCTGTCCCTGCAGGACCACCCCGCAGAGGGGCTGGGCGGACACCCGCAGTGCAAATCCCTGTCCCCAGAGCATGCTTGGGAGGAACTTTCAGGGAGAAGTGTGGTCAGGAAGAGGTGGGACTGTGTGTGAGTGGAGGTCACAGGTGCCTGGTCCCCCTTTAGGCTGTCACTACAAAGGAAGTCAGAGCTCCACAGCCTTCCGTGTGGGGTCCAGCCGCAAAGCAGCCCTGGGGACGGCCCGTGCAAAGACTGCCCTCTCTGGGGCTTAAATGTCTGCAGCCTTTAGCAAAGCTTGGTCTGCCTGATTAGTGAACTTGTGTGCACAGTGAGCTCTGAGCTCTGACGGTCCAGTGTGAGGCCAGCATGGTGCAGGGGAATGTTGCCCTGGCTGGCCCTTGCATGCTCCCACAGGCAGTGGTCCACTTTCTAGAACTTTCTCTGAGTGGGGGCACATGTTTTTGGAGCTCAGGGCCGTGGCTGGCTGGCTGGCTGGTCTTCGGAGCCCTCCAGGGTCTGGCCATAGAGGCCATTCTGGCTTGTTGTGTAGGACTTAGGCCTTGGCTCCCAACCCTTGCTTGTTACTTGCTTGTCCCTGAAAGTGCTTCATCTTTTAGAGCTTATATTGACAAATTGCATTGCACTTCCCCTTGCTCTGGTTTTTTTTTCATCAGGAACAAAAAATTTCCATTTCCATTAGTGGAAGTCCAATAATCTTTCAAGGACAGATCAATGCATCCAGATGTTCAGTTTTTCCATGAAAACTGTCTTCCTTTAGCTTCCCATGGGAGTTGGTATCTGCCTTCTTTGTGGCTCTCTCTCATTGCAGCATGATTATATGAAACCCAGTGTGTGTGTGTATCTGTGTGTGTGTATGCGCACCTGTGCATGCTTCTGTGCGGTTTATGTTCAGGTATGGGCATGTTTGTGCATAGTTGTGTGCGTGTGTGAATGTGCATGCATGTGGGCATGGGTATATGTGCATAGCTGTGTGCGTGTGAATGTGCATGCACGTGGGCATGTTTGTGCATAGCTGTGTGCGTATGTGAATGTGCACACGTGGGCATGTTTGTGTGTGCATAGCTGTGTGCGTGTGTGAATGTGCATGCATGTGGGCATGGGTGTGTGTGCATAGCTGTGCATGTGTGAATGTGCACACATGTGGGCGTGTTTGTGCATAGCTGTGTGCGTGTATGAACGTGCATGCATGTGGGCATGGGTGTGTGTGCATAGCTGTGCATCTGTGAATGTGCATGCATGTGGGCATGCTTGTGCATAGCTGAGTGCGTGTGTGAATGTGCACGCATGTGGGCATGGGTCTGTATGCATAGCTGTACCTGTATGAGTGTGCATGCACGTGGGTGAGAGTGCGCGTGTCCCGCAGGTACTGGCACTGTGTCTGGTCCTCTTGGTCCCCTGCACTCTGTACATTGGTGGCACGTGTGAACAGCACGGGTGGAGCTCCATGTGGGAGCTCCTCCATCTGGGAGGAGAGTCTCACCCTAGTTTCACAGATAAATATATATTTTTTAAAGATTGATTTATGTGTTTTGGAGAGAGTGCACACATGAGTGGGGAGAATGGCAAGGGGAGAGAGAGAGAGAATCCCAAGCAGAATCCCCGCGGAGCCCGGAGCCTGATGCGGGGTCCATCTCCCTGAGATCATGACCTGAGCTGAAACAGAGGGTCGATGCCTAAACTGAGCTGCCCAGGCGCCCCCACATAGACATATTTTTAACTGGGGGCCTGGTTTAGACAGCTTGTCAGCTTTTCTTAGGTTGTAGTGACTTTGTTTTCCTCCCTGTTGTCCTTCCCCCCAGCCTCTGCGTAGTGCCTTGCTTCTTTGACAGGTGGGCAGGTTTGGGAGCCCAAATGGTTCCTTTGTGTATTTGTGTACTCACTCACTCCTTCACAGTTTAGCAGGTCCCTGTGGAGTGGCTCCCTGTGCTGACCCTCTGCCTGGCACTGGGGATCTAGCCGTGAAGGGGACAGGTACAAACTGGCGTTCCTGGAGCCAGTCCCATTTGAGCTAGGTGGAGGAGATAGACGAGTACATTATATGGTGCCATTTACAGGGTAAGGACTGGAACGCAGCAGGGAATAGTGGGGGGAGTATAGGTCTGCAGTGGATGGTGTGAGGGTGCAGTGGAGTCCTGAAAGGAGGCGTGGCTGATAGAGCACATCTGACCACAGACCTGGAGGAGGGGAGCAGGGGAGGATGGAGACCTCCGGCCCTGAGAGCCCTGAGAAGGAGGGGCCTTGAGGCATTTTAGGACCATTTTAGGAGCCAGAGAGAGCTGTGCATGTTTTGAGAGCAATGTGAGTGGATAAAGAGGCCCCATATAGGGTGAGTGAGCATCAGGCAGTGGGTGGATGGCCTTCAGCAGCCCTTGGGTAGCTGCTACTGAGCCAGTCATGGCCCCCTGCTGGGCCCCCCCCCCCCCGCCCCCGCCACCTCCCATGTCCAATAGAAGTCTTAGGGGCTTGCAGCTCTCTGAATGAAAACTGTCACTTTGATTCTAATGATCACTTTAAAGATGACTATTGTTGAACCTGTAGGAGCTTTCAAGTTCAGATAATTGAGCTCTGAATCCTTTCCAGTAGTTACCTCAATAACTGGGATATTTTGACAGCGGGTTGGGGGTGTTTTAAGGCCCGAATCAGTGAGTGATCTGGGGGGACACACACTGGAAGTCACTTGCAGTTTTTTTGTTTTTCTTCTGCCCTTCATTTTTTTGGTGCAGTATTAAGTTAGCCTCATTTTAGACTTTGGGCCTCTGTTATCAGTAAAGCTATCATGCTTTTCCCTAAAGAGCAGGTTTGAAGCCTTTCTTCTAATGTTTTGTACCAGCCATACTAAGTGGCTTCATGTCAACTCTCCATTCATATTTTCTGCAGCCAGCTAATATGCCTGGTGTGCTCATAATTGTTGCACATTCAAAATGCATGCGAAATCTCCGTGTATGCCCTGCTTTTCTCGGGATAAATTCAGAAAACAACTGTGAAGTATAATCCATATTGTCATGTTGTTGAAAAGAAAATAGGGTTAGAGTCTTATTTGGAGGCTTTGAGTGTTTGTGGTGATACAGATGGGTGTTACTGACGGATGATGTAAAAATCTCGAGTTCCTGAGGCAGGGGCAAGCTCAGTTTTCAACTGAGGCATATTGTGCCAGTGGTGGTGCTGTTGAAGAAAAAGGAGCATCTGGGGCACCTGTGGGGCTCAGTGGGTTAACCTTTTGTCTTCGGCTCAGGTCATGATCTCAGGGTCCTGGGATCGAGCCCCTCATCGGACTCTTTGCTCAGTGAGGAGCCTGCTTCTCCCTCTCTCTGTCGCTCCCCCTCCTTGTGTGCTCCTGCTCTCTCTCTCTCTGTCAAATAAATAAATAAAATCTTAAAAAAAAAAAAAGGAGCGTCTTTTATGATTAGCACTATTTGGTCCCAGAGTCTGCTGGATTATATTCCGATTTGTGGGGGTGCCCTCCCCCCCGCCCCCCCCCCCCCCCCCCCCCCACCGCTCCGCCCCGGTTTAGGAGGAAGCCTCAGCCACTTTGTATGCTTGCACGAACCTCTGTGCAGAGGATGGGGGTCTCCTGGAACCTTCTTTGTGCATGGGTTTCCCATGCCTTGTTGTCTTCTGGTTGGGTGCACGGAGCAGGTTATCACTGGAGGCCTCTTCCACGGCAGGAGCCATCCCTGCCTCTGGGTCCATCCTGAGCCGTCTCAGGGCCTTCGTCCTCCTTCTAGGGCTCCCCTTCCCACCTTCTCAGAGTTCCCTCCTCTGGATGCCTTTTCCTCTTGGAGGACAGTTGTGAAATCTGTTGTCCAGCATAGGATTTGGTGCTCTGGAGGAGGGCCTGAAATATCAGTGGGGAAGAATTGGATTACCCTGGGAAAAAATAAGGGGAAGATGTTTTTATTTATTCATTTAATTAATTAAAAAAAGATTATATTTATTTGAGAGAGGAGAGAGAATGCATGTGTGCAAGCACGAGGTGGGGTGGGGCAGAGGAAGGAGAAGCAGACTTCGTGCTCAGCCAAAGCCAACATGGGGCTCAATCCCAGGACCTGGAGATCATGACCTGAGTCGAAGGCAGGTGCTTAACTGACTGAGCCACTCAGGCGCCCCTTTTAAATTTATCATTAGTTGGTTGTAGTGTTTTAACACCATTAAAATAAGTAGAAAACTGTTACTATTACTTTATTAGAGCACTTTAAACCATTTTTTCCCAGTGGATGGCATAAAGAAAACCTTGTTTTGTCTCAGCCACTTTTTAAAATGCAAGATTTAAATTGTTCAATTTTTGTTGGCAGCAAAGTGTCATCTGTGTTTTTTACACACAGAGTTCTGGACGCTGTAAGAGAGCGCAGCAAACCAGTGTGTGCCCCTGCTTTCCTTGCTGGTCAGTGGGGATCCTTGTGGGTCTGGAAGGATGCCTGCAGCACAGCAGTGCTTGGGGTGCAAACATCTGACCGCATCAAGTAGCTTACTCTGTGTGCACCTTCTCCTGGAGTTGGGAATGTTCCCTTCTGGGGCTGAAATTGGTGATGCATTGAATCGTCTGTGTAGGAGATGACATGAGGGGCTCAGAGCAGGAACAGTGCTTTTGGAATCTTCTTCAGCTGGGCCAGGAGCTGATTTTTAGGGATTTTTATATTTAACCCCATGCTAACTCTTGAGATGTGGGGATGGGAGATGGATCTCGTCCCTCCCGGAGGGCTACCTGTCGAGGGGCTCCTGGCCCAAGTAAAGGATGCTGGTCTCTCCTGCCTCCTGTTCTTGGTCCTTTTTAGGGTGGTTATTTCTCATGTTGCACCTACTTTTGTAGGTTTTCTCTCTACCCTACTCTCTACCCTCCTTCCCGAGTTTTCCCCTGTCTCGTGGGAGGGAGGAGACCCGAGTGTGAGGTGGCACAGGTCAGAGCCCCCAGGGGCCCGCACTAGGTGGCAGAAATCGAGGAGGTGCATCTCATCTTCACTTCTCCCTGAAGACACTCCTCATTCGTTTCTGAGGAGAGACCCTGCAAGATGCTGGTGTAAGGGACCCTGGGGCAGATGTGTTAGTTTGGGGGCCCATGTTGGGGCTAGGAGAGACCGTGAATGTGGAAGGAGAATGAAGAGCTACTAGGGGAACGTAGGTTTCCTTTCTACCAGGGCAGAAAGGAAATGAAGCCCTTTTTCGGTCTGGGACAAGGAAGCAGCTAGTGCCTGCACCTGGGGGATCCACCTCGGACCTCCTGGGTCTCAGCTCAGGCTGCCAGGCCCCAGGTGGGTCCTGCTTCCTCCCAAAGCATCCTCCGGAGTGGGGTGGGCCAGGTGATTGGCAGCTGGGGGGGCGGGGACACTGTTTCTCATCCTAGTTCTTCTCTATGTCTGTGTTGAGGAGAGAGTGTTATTTTTATTAAATAAGCTCAAAAAGAAAAGAGGCTGGTTATCAGGAAAGCAAATGATGTGTTTAAAGACTCCAGAAAGCCTCTCCTTGGAAGGAAAGAGAAGACGGGAGAGAATCTCTACAAAATCTTCTTACAGTGTCTAAGAGAGTAGACAGTAAGCAAATCTGCAGTGAGTTAAAATGGGATGTAGAGACCATTATGAAGTGATTAAACATATGGGAGGAACTGGAGCTGCTCTCAGAGAAAGGGCGTTTATCTCTACCTGTCCCGGGACTGGGATGGCATAAGTGAGGAGGCAGCCTGGGGTGGCTGCGTAACCTCATGGAGAAAGAAACAACTTCTCATATTTCGGAAGGATGGAATAAAAAAGTTGCAGACCTGGAAGGATGTTTGCAGCCTTTCTTTTTTTTAACCCAGCATGATTCTTTGTGATTATTCAGCTCTTTGAACAGTCTAGATGGACATAGGTTTGAAGAGTATTAATTAAAAAAAAAAGTAATACATGCTTGTGAATATTGTTTTTTGTTTGTTGTTTTTAAGGAGTTTAGACGCCAAAAGTAATTATAGGTAATTTTTCTTTGGAATATTCTGGAAATTTTTTTTTCTGAATCTCTCGCTTAAACAGCTGAGCACAGTTACCGTGTTTAACAGTAACTGTGGGACAGGGTCTTGCATCGGGTCGGTCCAGACCGACCTCACACAACATGAATGAACACGAAGCCCGTTTGCTTGAGGGCTGCTAACACGGACGCCTGCACTCCCCCCGCCTTGAAGAAACACACGCCCCCTTCTCCACTGACCCGTCATCCTCCCTCCTCCCGCAGTAACTACTGTCCTCAGCATTCACTTCACTGTTCCCTGTCATTCATTGACGGTGTTACCGTGTACTACATGTAGCCTAAAATAGCGCATTGTTGGTGTAGCCTGTCCTTGTAAGCTTTACGTAAACAGGATTTATGTGCATGTGGCGCCGCAGCCATTACGTTTGTTCCCGAGTCGCGGTAGCGGGCAGCTGCGGCTCCTTCATTCCTGCTCCGTCGTGGAGAAGTCCATTCTGTGTGTTGAGCAGCGTGACTGACTGTTTTCCTCTTTCAAATGGATGCATCGTTTTTTTCTTGCTGATGCTGGATGCCCTGTGGCATTTCGGGTGAATAAAGGACTGAGACCAGGAGCCATGGTTCTGTCCCAGGGAAGAG
>ML107324.1:8068-51917 GCA_003697995.1 Taxidea taxus jeffersonii
ACACACACACACACACACACACACACACACACACACACACACAGCCGCAGCACCAGCACCAGCACATTCCAAAACAACGGAAAAACCCCAGGTTTGAAGGAGATGCAACTTGGTCCTTCCACGTTCCCTTCTCTATTGAATTGATCTGACTTTCTCCCTCTGCGTCCCAGGTTATTGGAACTCTCTTTTCCTCCCAGGCCATTAGTGAGGGCTCTCCATCCAGAGCTCAAGTCTCTCTGGACACGCCCTGCCAAGAGCAGTCAAGAATAGGAATACCAGGTGGAGCCAGTGGAAACCCAAAATGATGGACTCAACATAGCACAGACTATTTCTCTCTGGGTAAACTACAGAGGCCTGAATCCAAATCAGACTGCAGAAAGCATTGAATTCCTTAGACCAGAATAGGGTAGCATCTCCACTTGCCCCAAACATTGCACGTTCACACGTCCCATGATTTCCTCCGAGGTTGTTATTCCCTTGGCCCCACAAGTGCTTAAGTCTGTGGAACAATCCACTCCACATACATGGTGACGGCTAGCTCAAAAACTCTCTCCTATATGCCTCCTATCTCAGCTGTCTGATCTCAATCTTCTGCCTGGCACCACAGAGCAGTGTTTCTTCATGAGCTTCCTGGGAGCTGCATGGGTGTCTTTGGAAATGGATTCAACAAATGTGGAGGGCACGTGGACATGAAAAAATGTGGGGGACAAGTCCCCATTGGCAGGGGAAGGTGAGTATACCAGGGAATGTACCATATAGTCTTGTAAAATAATAGAAAAATCCATCAATTCATAAAAAGAAAGGGGAGAAAAGGAAAGCTCTCAAATGAAAAATGACCACTGTTCTAATAAATAAAAAGTTCATGTAAACAATGAAAGAAAGAAAGCCATGCAATGCAAGCGAAGGGAACTTAATTAGGAGGCTCTTCATGGGTAGGCAAAGGGGACTCGAGTTCCACACCAACATGCCAGAGTCTGAAGCAAGGACGGAAAGGCCTTCACCATGTCCCACCCTAGAAACAGTCCCTAGAGTCTCCAGAGAACTGTTCGATGTCAGGGTTGTCATCCTGGAGACAAGCTTGCGGGAGTGGGAGAGGCATATTCCATGCAGAGGAGGCTGGGTTGGGCACGTCCACATGCCCTGGTACAGCTTTTGGCTCAAGTGTTCCCAATGCCATGCCGAACATGTCTTCCCCCAACATTCAGCACCGCTGAAGGCAGGGCTCTCACAGGAAGATGTCAAAGTGATCGGGGGTGGGCCATGCTGGGGTGGGCCATTCTAGGCTTTGATAAGTCCCAGGCTGCCGCGGCCTGCCCAGTCGACCTGCCACAGCTCCAGGACCCAAGGTACTGCAGCGCCATGGCTCCCATGAGGACATGAAGGAGTAAGTTCCCCTCAGATGCTCTGCTCTCTTCTTGGACTACCAAAAGGCCCCAATTACATTCTGGCCTTCGGGATACTAATAAGGAACACCCTGCCGTCCAGGACACAGGCTGGAAGGTTGTGATCCACAGAGGATTGTGGGAAGGGGACTGAGAGAGGCTTGCACACGGCTACCATTGAAAGTAAACTGAAGTCAGTGGCCAGAGTCCCAACAAGAGTGCCTCATTGGAAACTAGGCAACCTAGATCACAGGGCACAGAGTACGGGTTTTAGGTGTCACTAACATGTGACCACTTTTAGGTGTAACTGACAGAAAAGGAACTTTCCCCTCTAATGCATCAGCACTCGAGAATGCTGTCAGATTTTTCCTGTATGTTTCATAGGAGCAGTGGGATCCTCTTTGTTCCTCCGAAGGTGCTTTCCTCCCTCATGCCCTCGCGGGTCTCCTCAATTCGTTGGCATGCAGTCCCATGGCTTGGGGGAGGTGGGATTCTCCCTAGACTTTGCACTATAACCCATTCACATGGGTAAATGTCAGGCTGCCTGGGTCCTATTGAGCTGGTTCTTAGGTGTATCCGCGGGTGGCAATGGGACAAAAATCTTCAGACTGGACGGGGCCCACAGGGTAGAAAGTGATGAGCTGAGCCAGCACAGCCGGTTTGCACTCCTGTGAAAGCCTTTCGAATCAAGTGGCCATTGTCCCTTCAACAGGCCAACTCCCACCAGGAACCTGTCAGAGGCAGATTGTTTTGAGTCCCTGGCAGAAAGAGGTTCTGCAAGCTTTGTTCCAGCAGAACCGTTACCCAGGTGCAACCACCAGAGAATGACTGGCCTGAGAGCTAGACATTTCCGAATCTAGGGTGCAGGTAGCCTTGAGCTTCTCTTTGATTCTCCCTGGGCACAGGTTGTGGGAACAATCTGGCTGAAGCCAGTGCATGTCAATCTCCATGCCCTGCTGGGAAGCTCAGATGCTTTGGATCCTCTATGTGCATCCTTGGGGAGGCATTGCCCTTTGAAGTCATTCCAAGTCATTCAGTCTGAGAACATCGGTACGGCTGGAATGCAAGGCCAAGGGGATCCAACTGCTCAACATTTCCAGGCTGACTTCCCCTAGAAATCATTTGCCCAGAGTGATAGCGTGGCCCACACAAAACACTCTGAGACTTTAGGTATGAGGGAAACCAATGAATGGAAGATAAGGAGGTAGGTAAGGGGTAGAGATAGAGAGAGAGAAAGGATGTAGATTCAGATACAGATACAGATATAGATCAATCCTATTCACCAGGGCTGCCTGACCATAGATTCTTCTTTCACCACTTAGGTGCGGTTCCAGTACCAGTGCACGAGATAGTGAAGGCAGAGCCAATTGGGGTTTGCAAACTCCCAAGTGGAAGGGCCATCGTGTGGATAGGAACAATCTCAAGCTTGAGCTCCAGGTGACGCCCCAGCATATCTAACGGGTCTCCTCTTGAGCTTCTCTTTCACACAGGAACCCGTCTGGATGGGCTTCTCAAGAGTTTGGCGAGAGTGCTTAGGAAAGGAATCCATGTTACCTTGTTCCAGCTGCCTTTCCTTTTCCCAGGGATACACACTGCAGTTATACTGCCTGTTGGTCGGTGGCATTCTCTCCAGCACAGGAAGGCTTTGAGGCTTCTTGTCCTGAAAGTGACAGAAAGGACACAGTCCTTTTCCTGGGGCACCTCAGATTCTAGAGGCAAGTGCTAGCTTGGGTGGTTTGGTCCATGGTGACCTAATGGACTCAGGGAAGGAGAAGCTTCGAAAAAAATCTAAAAGCCAAAGAATACACACACACACAGACACACACACACACACAGACACACACACACACACACACACACACACAAACACTCACTCATTCACAGGGGCACACACACCAATTTTTTCTTTCCACACTGGATGTGCCTTTGGCTCCAAACCCTTCTTTCTAACTCTGTTCTCTTTGTAGAACGTTTCCCAAGGCAAGCCAGGAGAAAACGGACATCCATTTCTACATCCCAAACCAGTCTCCTCCTTCACGCCTTTGAGAAGAATCCATTTCCTAGCATTTCTACCAGAGAACCCCTGGCCAGACTCACAGGCCTCCCAGAATCTTGCATTCTGGTACATTAGGCAGAGGGAGCTGGTGAGTTTTTGTACATGCAGGGCATAGTGGCAAGAGAGACATGGCTGGAGAAACGTGGGCTTCTTTGGTTAATCCACGGGATCCAGTGCCTGGTCATTAGGGGGAAAGCATGGACCTTGCAAGTGAGAGACTGCACATTAGCAGAATGTTTCAGCCGAAAGCGGTGTGCTAGTGGAGGCAATGAGGGTGAGGTGGCATTAACCATATGTGTAGAAATGGTGAGTGGACAAAAAAGCGGAAACAAAATTTGTCACCTCCCTTGAGGTGATGCAAAATATCAGTGTTTCAATAGCTTGGGGGCACTGTCCATGAGGCCACATGGATTTCCTGAGTGTGAGTGAGGTGCTTTCCTGTGAGTAGCCCCTTTTTTGTCAGTGTCTTGGGGCTCAGCACAGCCGGGGCGAGAATGGTTCCTTCCCATGAGCCAAAACTTTTCTGGATAACCTAAACGTCTAGGATTATTGGCCCTAGAATCCTAGGCGAGGTGTGGGCGAGATCTCCTGGGGCTTTTTTGAGAAAGCTTCTTTCCCTGAGTTCAAGGGAGACTGGTTCCTGGTAGAGTGCCTAGGAACCACCTTTATGCTCTATGGGAGTAGACTCTATGGAAGGCACTCCTTTGGGGCAAAAGCCTGTGCCTGTGCTTTCAGTTGGCATGAACTGGCATGGAATATGAAAAGTCTTGTCGCTGGAAAGAGGGGAAGCTCAACAAGCTCATTCCTGAGAAACCTCTTCACATCCAGCTGACTGAAGAGACGGTGAGATATATCAAAGATCCTTGGGGTTTATTTGGACACCTGGCAGTCCATGACTTCCCCTGGGCCCAAAAGACAGGTGTCTTCAGAACTAGTGTGTGAATTTGAGGACGAGAGGCATGGGCTGAAATCCTCCAAGGCAGAGGAACTGGTTTGCCTTCGGGCTCACACCCAACCAGGCATTAGGGCTCAAGTGCTCAGGAAAGCCCAGAGGACTTGGAGTAGCCTGGGGAAGAAGGGCAGTGGTTCAGATAGGTGTTGGAGCCAGGACTCAAGGAATGGCTGTCCAGGAACCTTAAACAGGCCAACAAAGAGACGGCTAGGCAGGCACCGAAGCACTACAAAAGGGAGCTCAGCAGAGCAGAGATGAATTCCTGCAATTCCATCCAGTCAAGGGGGAATTCCCCTGCAGACCAGGTGTCCAAACTTGCCCTGGTCTTGCCCCTTGCTCACAGAGGCCAGGGGAAAGTTGTTAGCAGAGCCGCCTTGTGATTCAGAGCAACAGGCCTGGCCTTCTCGCCAAGAGATCGTAAGCAGGGGAAAGGGAAAGCCGAGCTGGCACCTGTCACTTCTTCTCATGTCCCCAACCCCTCTTCTCTGTCCCAGGTCTGGTTCAAGAACAGAAGAGCTCGGCACCCAGGGCAGAGCAGAATTGGCCCGGCAATGACCGGGCGACAAACGGGAACCCAGTCCTCAGTTGACTGTCCCGAGGTCCCCAGACCCCCTGCCCTGTTTCCCTGGATGCTCTCAGCATCTGGCTCATTCCAATTCTCAGGGAAGCATGCAGGCTTCTGATGCAGTGAACCTTCCTGTTCTATCCATGGGCTTTGGCTCTCTGGTTGCCAGTGGATGCCCTGGGAGCCAGGCCCTGGGGGCCATTACGGTCCCACCCACCCATGCCTGGCAAAGAGGAAACAACGCTCCCACTATTGAGCCATAAGGAGCCATTCCCTGATACAACCCACTCTGCGAGGGTACTTCTCAACTCCTCAAGCCCGTCTTTGACCCTCGTCCCAAGGGGAACACCAGCGGCAACAGGAGCACACTGGCATGGCATCCGTGCTCTTCCAAGGCTATACCCTGCATTCAGATGACAATCCTTGCCAACCTGTTCAGCAGGCAGGGCTCATGGTAAGCCACTATGCCCCCCAGTGGCGGGGCGATGGGTCCCGGCTTGTCATGACCAAAGTACAAGCTCAGGATGGTGATGCAGGGCAGCCTGCACCTGCTGAGATCCCTGTCTGGCAGAGACAGGAAGACCCTATTGCTTGGCTCTCTAGTGCACTGGACCCACAGCACCTATCTTCTGCAGAAGCCTCAAGTTTCTTAGAGGAATTTCTATCAACCCCCGAGAGGGAGGAAGACATACAGACTTTTCTGAGGGTGAATGTGTGGCAAGAGGAATCTCCAGGACCCCTGGAAGCACTCCTCAGTGAGGAAGTATTTCAGGCCCTGCTAGCCATGCTGCACTATTCCACATGGCCTCAGTCCTAGGAAAAGGAAGGCCTCGTCCTCCCCACTCCCCATTCTTCCAGACCTCCTTTCCCGAAAGGCAGTCCTAGTGGGACAGCCTGGACAAGGAACAGAAAACCAAGCTCATGCTCCTGAGGATGCCCGAGGCCCAAATGAGCATCTGCCGCTTGAAAAGACGGAAAGTTGTTCCTCCCTGCCCCGTGGACGAGGCTCTATGGCATTCTGGAAGTATACCATGAACCACAAGGCACCTGAAGGCATCAAGTATCCTGGGCAGCTTTTACCCTCCCAGAAACCTGAATGACCACTGGTATGAAACACATAGGCCTTCCTCCCTGACATCTGCCTTTTCTTTGGGGCCTGGAAACCCTGGCCCTGGCAGGAAACCCAAGGAAGGAAGAGAGGGCAATGAAGAACACCTACACATGCATTTTACTCCTGCCAAACAGAATGTCCCATCATCAGAGGCTGAGAGTTTAGACCAGACAGCACGCTATGTCTCGACCGGGAGCCCAGGGACGTCAAGCCATCTGGGCTGCGAGAGCTCCAAACCGGCCAAACCAGGAATGACTGCAGCCCCCATCGCCCAGTGACCCTGTCCCAGCCAAGGTCCACAATGTTCTGTGGAAATTTCCTGGCATATTTCCCCGGAGCCTGTCCAGTCGACACAGATTGGCAGCCCCAGGGTCCACAGTCAGTCTCAGAAGGCAAGCCAGAAATGGGACCCATATGGATATTTCAAAACCATACCACTTTTTCCCTTTCCAGTCTCCGATTGGTGTCTATCGGCATGCCCCTCTAGGTACAACATTCCCTTGCTCCTCAGAAAGTAGGCAGGCGTTCCCTGTCACCATCTTGGTGGTGTTCCTTCAGCTGCATCACCCCTCTCCCTTGCAAAAGGGCACTTTGAGGAGATCCCTCCCGGATTTGCAAGGTCTATGGGACTCTCCATTGCTATAATAAACCAGGTTTTGCCTCCCCAGTGTGGTGTTTTCATAGTGATTCACTATCTTTCACAACCATCCTTTCATGCCTAACCATCTTCAGAGACTGGCAATGCTTTCTCGGCCTGGGATGGCTGTGGAAGCCATTGGGATGCCCACATCTAGTTCACAGCTTCTGGCACAGAAAGGCCAGAGAGGCAGCACTGCACAGCCAGCAGTCATCCACCTCCGCCTGGATGGAGGAGGACTTATATGTAAGCATTCCCCCAAGGGATGTAGGTGGAGCCCAAGTAGCAGGTGTTCCACGCACATGCACCTGACCCCACGCTCTCAGCTGTGGTCAAAGTCACACCTCAGGCTGATCATAGAATGCAGGCAATGAATCACACCCCAACCACGTCTGTGCTCCCTGCCCTCCGTCCTTGTCTCTCTTTTTCTTTCTTCTAATCTCTGTCTCTCTTTCCCTCTCCCTCTATCTCATTTTCTCTCACATATGGACACACACAGATGTGTACACAGCCTCACGACCATGCTTATGCTTCTTAGAGTATGGGAAAAAGAAACACCAGGGAATGAAATGTGGTCAAAACCTTTTGAAGACTAATGTGTACATCACCGTGTTATTTCCTAAGGTTATTACTCTGAGCTTACCTATTTCCCATGTGCCCTGGGAAGTGAGACATTGTGGGTGTGGTGTTTTTGCGTCCACTGCCAAAACCAAGACCAACTCGTATATGTTCCAGATTGGAAGCAACCAAAGAACTCTGACCCTTGTCACTTCCTTCCACCTCGATCTCTAACACTATCCACAGGTGCTTAGGTACGAATATATCTGTAGCCCCATGTTGTTACTTGTCTAGTTCTACAAGCGGACCATATATATCTCTCTGTGGACATAGCTTGTGCTAAAACGCCTCCACACCTTCCCTGTCCTAGTGTTTTGTTCTTCAATTGGCTCTATGCACTCATCTACCTGATGCTTCTGTAGATTGGGTGGAAGTTAGTGTCTCCACGTACCTGAACAGAATGGGTTAGGATGTCTGGAATGTGTACTGCCAAGCTGCCCTTGGGACAGAAGAGGCTTTGCATTGTTGTAGAGAAGCCATGTGGAAGAACACTTTTCTTGCGTTGTTGGGAGCACCAAAGGCTCATCTAGTAGTGATTGCAAGGTCTGTGGACTCGTAGGGTTGGCACATGTGCACACATAGTGTGCAGGGAAAAACGGGGCTGCAGCAACACCAAGGTACACACAGATTCTCAAGTACAGACATGAGCCCTGGAGCATGTCCAGGCATGTGTGGCCAGTGCCATGCATATAAGGCAGCTTACAGGCCCCTGGCATGTGAGCAGCAGGGAGCATCACTCTTGAAGATAGATTGTGATAGGAGAAGCCCATATGGAAGATGTGAGAAGTCTGCCTGTTTAGCGGGTGTTAATTTGTGGCCTTGGAGTCCAAGGACCTAGGTTCCCTGATTTGTGAGGGCATTCTCACCCTGTTCTGCCACACCTGGGTTCTCACAAAGGGATCCTCCCACTCTCTGATCACCTAAGCCTAATAAAGAGGCACCAATAACAGAATCGACGTGCCTGCAATGCATATTCTCGGGGATTCAAGACTAGTCCTCGTCTTGTTGAGAGTCAGCCTCAGGCAGAGCCTGGAGACCACCTGCCCCATCAGGACATCAAACTTCACCATACGTCAATTGCACCTATAGGCTCCAGTCAGGTCTCAGCACTTGGTCATCAGGGGGCTTTATGCCTTCCTCAAAGCTCTGTATTTAGGAAATGATGCCCAAAAATTCCAGGGTAACCTCTGTGGAGGCCCCCATACCACCTGTCGGGCTGAAAGCCACCACTCGGACAAGCACGGGCAAAAGAGCCACCAACTACCTGGCTGTGGAGATCCCCTCAAGCTTCCGGGACATAAGATTCCTCTGTTTCTACAGGTGGCCTTTCCTTGATGTAAAGCCACTGGTTTCTCTGGGACAGAAGCACAAGCACTCACAAGCACAAACTCTTACCCGCAGACACACTCACACCTACCATTAGGAAATGCTCTTTGGAATGCCATCAATTCCTGGGAGAAAAATTAAGTGTCGGGGTCGCGAGACCCCCCGAAGGTACCACCACGGAGACATGGAGCCGAATGCAAACACAAGGTTTCTTTATTGAGAGCTTGCCTGGGCATGGACCCCCGTCCAACACACCAACACAGCTGGTGGAGGAAGTAGGGTGCCCAGTCCTCTCTGTGCATTGCTTATAAAGACAAAAACCACAAAAGTCACATGTATAGGTGATCTTTTACAGGATTGGTGTGGGTGTTGCTTAAGTTGCACTGTCTGTCCGGGATTGGCTACTTTGTCTAGGGGATTTTTGCCAGCTATTTACTCAATGGCTGCGGTTGCTGACTTGCACTTTTAATTAGTCACCAGGTTCAGGGGATTTCCCAACCAGTTCCTGGATAGATTACCAAATCCAATTTCTTAGGGGAATGCATAAAATGACTCCCTTTACCCAAGATGACGTTACTTTGGCTCTTCATTTCCCCCCTATGTCTGGTGACTAGTTATAATCATGAACTTTTATTGAGTCATGTGTTGGGAGTTCGTAGTCTTCGCCGTTTTCAGTTAAGGGTAGGTAGTAAGTATGAGCGCACTGGACCATGAGCTGGATGGTACTCAGTCTTTCCTTCATGAATTGGACTAAGCGGTTTAAGATACATAGTCCAAAGGTTAGTAATAGCATCAGGATGATCAGGGGTCCTAATAAGTTCGATATTAGTGTGGTGAGCCAAGGCGAGCTATTAAACCAGGAATCGAAACAGTCTTGTTGTGCTTCCCGTTCCTTCTTTCATTGTGCAAGGCCTTCTCTAACTTTAGCCATGAGTCTTTACCTACTCCTGAGTGGTGTGCATAAAAACAGCATTCTTCTCCTAGGGCAGCACATAGACCTCCTTGCTGGAGGAATAAAAGGTCAAGGCCTCTTCTGTTTTGAAGCACTACTTCGGACAGGGAGGTGAGAGACTATTCTAAATGGCTGATGTAGTTTTCTACTCTTTCAAGGTCCTCGTCTATAGCTGCCCTTAGGGAAGTTATTCCTGTCTGTTAGGTAGTTATGGCAGCTATGCCTGTTCCAGCCCCCTCAGCGCCTAAGCCAAATAGGGTTGTGACCATTAGAGGAGTAAAGACTTCTCTTTCGGCTTTTGGGTGGCTATCTGAACCCCAGTGAGAGTACATGCTTTCCTCAGGGTGATAAAGAATATGAGGCATAATGGTGACCAAAATGCAAAATTCTTTGCAAGCATAAGAGACTGCTACTGGGAGGCAAGGGGTTAGGCCAGTTTTGGAACATATCCATCATTCATTGTTTTTTGATACGAGCCATTTTGTACTGTTAAGGTGGATTGGTCTCTATGTGGGCGCAGGAATCTTTTTGTTAGATGGCACTGTCCCTAGGCAGAGTCCTTGGTCCTATACAGACTGCAAGGTCAGTCCGACTTTATGGTCTTGCCAGGGGCAATGGGAGGGGTCAGACTTTGAAGAGGTGTTATAGGTGCTGTTGATACCTATAGCCTCATAAACAAAGGGTCTAACATCATAGCACAGCAAACAGGAGGGTGTGGAGTTTGGGTTGGTGGCATTGAGGACTTTATTTGTCCTAACCAATAGTTTCCATAACGGATCTTCATCTATAGGTACCGAGTTCATTGGATATAGGGTTATACTAGACATTGAACTATTTTGAGGGATAGTGGGGGTTTCCTCTGGGAGTGAATGTTTGGGCCCCAGGGTCTTGGGCTCTTGGTTTAGCATTTTTTGGGCCCTATAGCATGGGGTATATCAAGTGCTTTTGTTAGTCGTCTGAGGCCTATTTCCCAATTTGTGTTTCCCAGCCTCTGTAAATGAAATTTTGACCAGATTACAGCTATGGTTGGTTGAGCATGAAGGGCATGTGGAGTTTAGTTGGACTTTGATGAGACTGGGAGGGTCTCTGGACAGCCAAATGCATGTCCCAGTTTGTTCACAACCCCATGATTACAGAAGTAGTCCATGCAGTCACCCTATTGGGGGTTGTGGTTAGACAGGGAGGGGGCCAGACATGTATAAAAAGATGTACTTTGGAGAGCCATTTTGGCCATCATGGAGCCACATACCGGTACTCCTATTCTGCCTTGATGCCAGGGGTCCCTATTGAATGATTCACATAAGTCAATGATCAGTTCAGGCCACCAGGTTTCTTTAGAGTATGGCCCTGACTGTTGGGATATTACCTTATTAGATCTTGGGATGATGAGTTGCCAGGTTATATTAACTGGTTGGTGGGGATAGGATCCTGAGGTTAGGGCTGGCAGGGTCATTAGAAAAAGTCCCAATATCAGTGCCATCATCACATCTTGATCTTGAGCGGGTTGGAGGGGAGTCCTGTAGCTTCCCACTGTTCGCCTTTGTAGTCCTCCTCATGGAAAAAAGGATCTGCCCATCAGACATGGGTGAAATGGATCCATGTCCCCATGCCATCCACATTTATGGTGGTCAGCGTGGTCATTAAGATGACGAATGGTCCCTTCCATTGAGGCTCCAGGGTCCCGTGGCGATGGCGACAGACAAAGACCCAGTCTCCAGGTTGGAACCTGTGGGGTTCGGGAGGGGGACCAGACTCATATAAGGCTTGAAGTTTGAGCCAGAGATGTTTGTGGGCTTTCTGAAGCCTATGGAGGGACTTGAGGACATCCTGGTCATCTATTTCAGCTAAAAGCTCTGACTAAAGATTAGGGACATTAGGGGGTGTTGTCCTGAACATGATTTCAAAGGGGGTTAAGCCCATCTGATAAGGTGAATTTAGCACCCTATATAAAGCAAAGGGGAGGAGAGACACCCAGTCCATGCCAGTCTCAAAGGCTAATTTGGTTAAGGTCTGTTTAAGAGTTCTGTTCATTCTTTCTACCTGTCCTGAACTTTGGGGTCCGTATGAACAATGTAATTTCCATTCAATCCTCAATACAGTGGCTAATCCCTGACTTACCTGGGACATGAAAGCTGGGTCATTATATGACCCTATGATTACTAGAAACCCGTACCTCGGCATTATTTCTTCTAATAGTACTTTAGCCATGGTGTAGGCAGTTTTGTGCCTGGTGGGGAACGCCTCTATCCATCCTGGGAAAATAACTATAAAAACTAATAGACCCAGGTTTGATTTCAGTAAAGTCAATTTCCCAATACGCACCTGGTTTCCCCCCCAGTCTGGATCCAGGATTTTTGGATTTGGGGTAGGCATTTGTCATCTGGCAGGCCTGCAAATTATTAACCAGATGTTCAATTGCTTGGTTTCCGCCTTGTATTTTTAGACATGCATGTCTTAGTAAGTCCTGTATCCCACGGATGCCCAGGTGGGAGATTCGGTGGATTTTGGTAAGAATTTTGAGACCAAGCTGTTTGGGTAATATTATTTTACCGTCAGCAGTTAGCCTCCATCCTTCTAAATATTGAGTCATAGGCAGATTTTTAATGCAAGTAATGTCTCATCAGAGTAGTGGGGATTCTTTGGCAGGGTTAAGAAGCAGGGCCTGATAATGAGTCATTGGCGTATTGTTTTTTTTTTTTTTTATTTTGTATTTATTATTTATTTGACAGAGATCACAAGTAGGCAGAGAGGCAGGCAGAGAGAGAGGAAGGGAAGAAGGATCCCCGCCATGCAGAGAGCCCGATGCGGGGCTCGATCCCAGGATTCTGGGATCATGACCTGAGCCGAAGGCAGAGGCTTTAACCCACTGAGCCACCCAGGCGCCCCTCATTTGCGTATTGTTTAACCAGCAGTCCTTTGGTTCCTTTAAGGCACCTTCTAGGGCGTGGGGGTTGGATATGATGAGGTTTTGCCCTAGGGTCAGCTTATCTGCATCCTTAACCAACAAAGCCACAGCTGCAATAATTCAGAGGCAAGGTGGCCATCCTGCATCTACAGGGTCCAGTTTTTTTGACAGGTAAGCCATGGGTCTCTTCCATGGGCCTAACATCTGGGTGAGAACACCTTTGGCTATCCCTTTATGTTCATCCACATATAGGTGGAAGGGTTTATTTATGTCAGGCAACCTCGGATCTGGGGCTTCCAAGAGACTCCTTTTTAGGATGTCAAAGTCCTCCTGCTTATTTTCTGTCCAGACAAAGTCCTGTTTCTCTTGGTAGCCTCATACAAGGGTTACCCAACTTAGCGAACCCAGGAATCCAGAGGCGGCAGAACTCAGCGATGCCCAGGAACTCTCTAATCTGGCTCACAGAGGTAGGTGTGGGAATTTTGAACACAGTCTCCTTCCGGGCATCTGACAGCCACCCTTTGCCCCCTTCTAAAATGTACCCCAAGTACATTTAGTACCTGTGGTTGGCAGATTTGTGCCTTTTTGGCAGAGGCTCGGTATCCTAGGTCGCTGATTGTATGTAGCAAGTGACCCGTGGATCTGGAGCAAATTTTCTGATTGGATGCGGCCAGGACTTTTGCCAGGTCTCAGCTATATTTTTCCTGTTGGGCTTCTAAGACACGTGCTAAGGAATTTTCCTGTCTTTTCTCCTTTTTGAGTTCCTTTTCTTCTGCACTGTCCCTATTATTGTATACCCTTTCAGCCACCGCCAGCAAATCTCTGATATCCCTTTCCCCTAATCTGTCTAGTTTCTGGAGTTTCTTTTTGATATCAGTGGCTGTCTGGTTCACAAAAGTGAACATGAGGCTCATCCGCGACTCTGGAGCCTCTGTATTATAGGGAGTATATCGCCTGAAGGCCTCCTGTAGGTGTTCCAGGTACGCTGCTGGACTCTCGTTAGGCCCTTGTCTAACGTCATATATATTACTCATATTGGCTGGCTTCTGAGTAGCTGCCTTGAGACCCACCAACAGAGTCTGGCGATAGACTTTGAGCCTCTCCTTACCTTCTGCTATGTTGTAGTCCCAGATTGGCCGGGTGGTTGGGAAGCTCCCATCCATGACAGCCGGGTCAGTGGTGGGGATTCCCGTGGGCCCCAGGACTAGTTTGTGGGCTTCCGTGACAATGCGGTCCCTCTCTTCCTTAGTGAAGGGGATCTGGAGTCGCTTTTTTGCAATCATCCCAAGTGGGCTGATGAGTAAAAAGGACAGTTTCTAGGAGATTAGCCAGATCACACAAACTTTCAGAGAAGGGGGTATTTTGGGCTTTCCAGTTATAGAGGTCACTAGTGGCAAAGGGCCAGTAATGATAGGGTTGTTTACCGGCCTCATCAGGTGGGCCTGCAGGTCTCAGCGGGAGGGCCACTGAGCTGGAGGCCACAAGGTTTTGGTGTTGAGGAGTTACTCCCCATCTGCACTGGGTGCCTTGTGTCAGGCCCGCCAGCTCAGCTTCTCCCGCACCTGCACCTGCGGCGGCAAGAGAAGCCCCAGGGACTTACTGGGGAGGTGCGTACGGGGGTGGAAATACATCCTCTTTGGGAGTTCCACCCTGGAAGATATGTGATGATTTTGGGTTTTGGGGGGGGGGTCTAGCCTTGGCCACCAAGAACTTAGCCTGAGCGGTTAAGAAGGTAGCCACCCCTGGAGTGGGGTTTTCGATCAGCCCTCCCCAGGTAACAATATATGGCATTTGGTTGGGGTGACCATTCTTGGGGTGGAAGACAATGTTTTCTACTGCATTAATTAGGCCACTAAAAAACGTTGCCTCTGCTGGCCATCCGGCATTGAAGGTTGGCCATTCAGACCTACAAAAGGTGTTAAATTTGTTTCTACTGATTTCCACACTCCAGTTGTGGGCAGCTGCTTTCGCGTTGCTCCAGTGCACCACACAGAGGTCTAGAGGGGAGGAAGGAACCTGTCCCATGGTTACAGTCCACATCAGTTCAGTCACACTGAGGACAATCAATAGACAGACAATAGACAAAATGACCTGAGGGGCCCAATAAGGACATGTTTTCAGAAATAGAGAAAGAGGTCTTTGGTCAGATACAGACCCTCTCCTGGTTCCCAGAGAGGAGGTACCAAAGATTATACCGATTGAGGGCTCAAAGCCCTCCAGAGCATGGGGGGGCTCCATGCGCTGGATCCCCCAAACAGACAGGCCTCCGGACCGCCGCCCAGGGTCCCACAGTTCGGTCCCCGAGGCATGTCCGCCCAGACCGTATGAACTGTTACAGAGATCAAAACTGAAAGTAACATACAGAGACAGAGACAGGTTAGACAACGACTGCACTTACTGCCAGATGGGAAGAAACCTTAGGGTCAGGGTTCGGCGGTTTTAAGGTGGATCCTGGACGAGACACAATATGAAGTGCCGGGGTCTCGAGACCCCCTGAAGAGACCACCAAGGAGACATGGAGCCGAATGCAAGTGCAAGGCTTCTTTTTTGAGAGTGTGCCCCGGCACGGACCCCCGTCCAACACACCGATGCAGCGGGTGGAGGAAGTAGGGTGCCCAGTCCTCTTTGAGCATTGCTTATAAAGACAAAAACCACAAATGTCACATGTATAGGTGACCTTCTACAGTATTGGTGGTGGTGTTGCTTAAGCTGTGCTGTCTATCGGGAATCCGTTACTTTGTCTAGGGGATTTTTGCCAGCTGTTTGCTCAAAGGCTGCGGTTGCTGACTTGCATTTTAATTAGTCATCAGGTTCAGGGGATTTCCAAACCGATTTCTTGATGGATACCAAATCAGGTTTCTTAGGGGATTGCATAAAAGGGTTCCCTTTACCCAAGATGACGTTACTTTGGCTCTTCAACAACTCCAGTCAAGACCTCTTTCTACTGGGTTCCACTTGTCTCCCTGTGGTTCACAAGACAGAATTTCAGAGCCATGTGAGCCAAAAGGTAAGGGGAGCAGATTTGGTTCTCAGTGTGCCATTTCTTCTTGGAACGCTGGCTGGTAGTTTGGTTTCTTGGTAGTTTGCCTGGCCGCTTATAAAACTGGCCGGCTCTGGGAGTCCAATGAAGAGGTTGACTGATGGTACATTCCATTTCAAATTACTTTTCACCATTGAATGAACCTCTACAATGTAAGGGGAGTTAGCCCACCTCAGGCTCTCTGCTTGGCAAGGAGCCTGCATCCCCTTCTCTCTCTGCCTGTCTCTCTGCCTGCATGTAATCTCTCTCTCTGCCAAATAAATAAATAAAATCTTAAAAAATAAAGAATAGGAACACCAGTTGGAGCCAGTGGAAACCCAAAGCGATGGACTCATCATAGTACAGACCATTTCACTCTGGGAAACCTAGGGAGGCCTGAATCCATATCAGACTGCAGTGAGCATTGAATCCCTTAGACTAGGACGGGTAGCATATTCACTTGCCCCAAACATTGCACGTTCACACGTCCCATGCCTTTCCTCCGAGGTTGTTTTTCCCTTGGCCCCACAAGCAGTTAAGTCTGCCAAACAATACATTCCACATACACGCCAATGGCTAGCTTGCAAAATCTCTCTTAAATGCCTCCTGATCTCAGTCTTCTGCCTCGCTCCACAAAGAAGTATTCCTTCATGAGTTGCCTGGGAGCTGCCTGGGTGTCTTTGGAAATGGATTCACCAAACGTGGAGGGCACCTAGAAACATCATAAATGTGGGGGACTGGTCCCCATTGGCAGGGAAAAGTGAGTATACCAGGGGATGTATCATATAATCTTTTAAATTAATAGTAACATCAATAAAATCATAAAAACAAAGGTGTGAAAAGAAAGTTCCCAGTTGAAAAATGACCAATGTTCTGATAAATACAATGTTCATGTAAACAAGGGAAAGAAAGACAGAAAGCCATGCAATGCAAGAGAAGGGAACTTAATTAGGAGGCTCTTCTTGGGTGGGCAAAGGGGAATCGAGTTCCACACCGATATGCCAGAATCTGAAGCAAGGACAAAAAGGCCTTCACTGGGTCCAGCCCTAGAAACAGTCCCCAGAGTCTCCAAAGCACTGTTCGAATTCAGGGCTGTCATCCTGGAGTCAAGCTTGCAGGACTGGGAGAGGCACATTCCATGCAGAGGAGGGTGGGTTGGGCATTTGCCCCTGCCCAGGTCCAGCTCTCAGCTCAAGTTGTCCCAATGTCATGCCGAAAAACTCTTCCCCAAAAGTTCGGCACCACTGAAGGCAGGGCTATCACAGGAAGCTGTCAAAGTTATTGGGGGTGGGCCATGCTGGGGTGGGCCATCCTTGGCTTTGATAAGTCCCACGTTGCCGGTTCCTGCCCAGTCGACCTGCCAGAGTTCCAGGACCCGAGTTCCTGCAGCACCATGCCTCCCACCAGCATATCAAGGAGTAAGTTCCCCTCAGATACCTTGCTCCCTGCTTGGACTACCAAAAGGCCCTGACTACATTCTGGCCTTCAGTATAGTAAGAGCGAACACTCTGCCAGCCGGGACACAGGCTGGAAGGTTGTGATCCACAGAGGATTGGGGGAAGGGGACTGAGAGAGGCTTGCACATGGCTGTCGTCGGAAGCAAAACTGAAGTCAGGGACCAGAGTTCCAACAAGAGTCCCTCATGGGAAACTAGGCAACCTAGATCACAGGGGGCAGATTATGGGTTGAGATTCGGGACCTTTTTTAGGTGTCACTGACAAAAATGGAATTTTGCCCTCTAATGCAACAGCACTCAGGAAGGCTGTCAGATTTTTCCTGGATGTTTCTTAGGAGCAGTGGGATCCTATTTGTTCCTGCGAATTTGCTATCCTCCCTCATTGCTCTCACAGGTCTCCTCAATACGTTGGCATGCAGTCCCATGTCTTGGGAGAGGTGGGATTCTCACTAGAATCTGGACTATCACCCATTCCCATGGGCAGATTGCAGGGTGCCTGGGTCCTATTGAGCTGGCTCTCATGTGGATCCGTGGGTGGCAATGGGACAATAATTTTTGGCCTGGAAGGGACCCATAGGGCATATAATTAAGACCTGTACCAACAATGCTGGTTTGCACTCCTATGAAAGCCTTCCTAGTCCAGTGGCCATTTTCCCTGCAACAGGCCAACTCCCGCCAGGATCCTGCTGGAGGCGGATTGTTTTGAGGCCCTGGCAGAAAGAGACTCTGCAAGCCTTGTTCCAGCAGAGCCAGTACCCAGTTGCCACCACCAGAGAACGACTGGCCTAAGAGCTAGACATTCCCGAATCCAGGATCCAGGTAGGCTTCAGCTTCTCTTTGATTCTTCTTGGGCACAAGTTGTGGGAAAAATCTGGCTGAAGCCAGTGCATGTCAATCTCCATGCGCTGCTGGGGAGCTCAGATGCTTTGGCTCCTGTATGTGCATCACTGGGGAGCCATTACCCTTTGAAGTCATTCCAAGCCATTCAGTCTGAGAATATGGGGACCGCTGGAAGGCAAGCCCAGGGCACTCCAACTGGTCAAAACATCCAGGCTGACTTCCCCTAAAAATCATTTGCCCAGGGTGAAAGTGTGGCCCACACAAAACACTCTGAGACTTTAGGTCCATCCAATGAATGGATGACACAGAGGTAGATAGATGGTAGAGAAAGAGAGAGAGAGGATTTAGATTCAGATAAAGATACATATATAGATCGATCCTATTCACCAGGGCTGCCTGACCATCGGTTCTTCTTTTGCCACTTAGTTGTGGTTCCAGAACCAGCACATAACAGGTGAAGGCAGAGCCTATTGGGGTTTGCAAATTCCCAAGTGGAAGGGCCCTCGTGTGGACAGGAACAGTGTCCAGCTTGGACTCCAGGTGACTCCTCAGCATTCCATTCGGGTCTCTTCTTGAGCTTCTTCTCCACACAGGAATGTGTCTGCATTGGCTTCTCAAGTGTTTGGTAAGAAGGCTTAGGAAAGGAAACCATGTTACCTTTTTCCAGTTGCCTTTCGTTTTCCCAGCGATAGACACTGTGCTTATACCAACTGTTGGTCAGTTTCGTTGTCTCTTGGACAGGAATGCTTTGAATCTTCTTGTCCTGAAAGTGCCGGAATGGACAGAGTCCTTTTCCTGGGGCACCTCAGATTCTAGAGGCAAGTGCTGGCTTGGATGTTTGGTTCGATGGTGACCTAATGGACACAGGGAAGGAGAAGCTATGAAGACAATCTAAAAACCCAAGAATACACACACACACACACACACACACGCGTGCGCGTGCGTGCGCACACACACACACACTCACTCACTCACTCACTTACTCACAGGTGCACACAGACACCAATTTCTCTTTCCACACTTGATGTGTCTTTGGCTCCAAACCCTTCTTTCTATCTCTGTTCTCTTTGTAGAATGTATCCCAAAGGAAGGCAAGAGAAAACGGATATTCATTTCTCCATCCCAAACCAGTCTGTTCCTTCAAGCCTTTGAGAAGAATCCATTTCCTAGCATTTCTACCAGAGAACACCTGGCCAGGCTCATAGGACTCCCGGAATCCCACATTCAGGTACTTTTAGCAGAGGGTGCTTGTGAGTTGTTGTACATGCAGGGCATAGTGGCAAGAGAGACATGGCTGGAGAAACGTGGGATTTTCGGGTTATCCATGGGTTCCAGTGCCTCGTTATTAGGGGGAAAGATTGGACCTTGCAAGTGATAGACTGCACATTAGCAGAATGTTTCAGCCGAAAGCAGTGTGCTAGAGGAGGCAATGAGGGTGAGCTGGCAGTGACCATTTGTATAGAAATGGTTAGTGTACCAAAGAGAGAAACAGAAAAATTGCCACCTCCCTAGAGGTGACACAATGTGTCAGTGCTTCAACAGCTTGGGGGCAGTGTACATGTGTCCACCAAGATTTCTTGAGTGTGAGTGGGGTGCTTTCCTGTGAGTGGTCACGTGTTTGTCAGTTTCCTGGGGCTCCGCACACCCTGGGCAGGGATGGTTCTTTCCCACCAGCCACACCTTTTCTGTATAACCTAATCATCTAGGATTATCACCCCTAGGATCCTTGGCCATGTGGGGGCGAGGTCTCATGTGGCCCTCTTAAGAAGTCTTGTTGTCCATAAGCTCCAGAGTGACTGGTTTCTGGTAGAGTACCTAGGAACCACCTTGATGCTCTATGGGAGTAGACTCTATGGAAGGCACTCCTTTGGGGCGAGAGCCGTGCCCGTGCTTTCAGGTGGCATGCACCAGCACGGACTCTGACAAGTCTTGTCGCAGGAAAGAGGGGAAGCTCAATGAGCTCATTCCTGAGAAATCCCTTCACATCCAGCCCACAGAGGAGACAGAGAGATATATCAAATGTCCTTGTGGTTGATTTGGACACACGGTGGCCCAAAACACATTGGCTTGCAGTGGATCAGGTAGGTCTTGGTCCCAGGACTCAAGGAATGGCTGTTCGGGAAGATGCAACAGGCCAAAAAAGAGAGGGCTAGGCACGGACTGAAGAGCACTACACAACTTAACTCAGCAGAGCCGAGATGAATGCCTGCTATTCCATCCAGTCAAGGGGGAATTCCCCTGCAGACCAGTTGTCCACAGTTACCCTGGATGTGCCCCTTGTTCACAAGGGCCAGGAGAAAGTTGAGAACAGAGCCACCCTGAGATTCAGAGCAACAGGCCTGGCGTTCTCACCAAGAGATCCCGAGCAGGGGAAATGGCAAGCCACGATAGCATCTGTCACTTCTTCTCAAATCCCCAACTCCTCTTTTCTGTCCCAGGTCTGTTTCCAGAACAGAAGAGCTCAGCACCCAGGGAAGTGCAGAAGTGGCCCCTCGAGTGACCGTGCTGGAAACCCAGAACGCAGTCCTCAGCTGGCTCTCCCAAGGGACCCAGGTATCCTGCCCTGGATCCCCAGAAGTTGTCAGCATCGGGCTGCTTCAATCCACTGGGAAGCATGCAGGCTTCTGCTTCATTGACACTTCCTGTTCTCTCCATGGGCTTTGCCCTTCTGCTTCACGTGGGGGCCCTGTGAGCCAGGCCCTGGGGGCCATTATGGTCCCTCCACCGAAATCTGGAAGGGAGGAAACAACCCTCCCACTCTTGAAGCCATGAGGAGCCATCCCCTGATAGGACCTACTCTGTGAGGGTGCTTCTCAACTCCTCATGCCCGTCTTTGCTCCCCGACTGAAGGGGAATGCCAGCGGCAAGAGGAGCACCCTGTTATGGCACCCCTGCTCTTCCAAGGCTATCCCCTGCCCTCAGAACAAAATCCTTGCCAACTCTTTCAGCAGGCAGGGCTCAGGGTTAGCCACTGTCCCCCCGTGGTGGGACGATGGGTCCCGGCTTGTCATGGCCACAGGACAGGCTCAGGAAGGAGATACTGGGCAGCCTGCAACTACTGAGATCCCTGTCTGGCAGAGGCAGGCAGACCCTATTTCTTGGATCTCCAGTGCACTACACCCACAGCACCCATCTTCTGCAAAAGCCTCAAATTTCTTAGAGGAATTTCTATAAACCCTCGAGAGGGAGGAAGAAGCATAGACTTTTCCAAGTGGGCATCTGCGGCAAGAGGATCTTCCAGTACACCAGGAAGCACCCCACAGTGTGAAAGAATTTTAGGCCCTGCTGGCCATGCTGCACGACTCCACATGGCCTCAGTCTGAGGACCAGGAAGGCCTTGACCTCCCCACTCCCCATTCATTTGGACCTCCTTTTCTGAGAGGCAGTCCTAGTGGGACAGCCAGGACAAGGAACAGGAAGCCAAGCTCATGCTTCTTAGGAATCCTGAGGCCCAAATGAGCATCTGTCGCTTGGAAAGACAGAAGGACGTTCCTCCCTACACCGTGGATGGGATTCTACGTCATTCTGGAAGATGATCAAGCTCCCACAGGCACCTGAAAGCATCGAGTACCCTTGGAAGGTTTTACCCTCCCCAAAACCTGACTGACCACTGGTAGGTCACACAGGCTCTCCTCCCTGCCATCAGCCTTTTCTATGGGACCTCACTGGCCCTGGCAGCAAACCCAAGGAAGGAAGAGAGGACAATGAAGAACAGCTGCACATGCCTTTTCCTCCTGCAAACAGAGCATCCCATCTGCAGAGGCTGAGTGTGTTAGACCAAGACAGCACACTACATGTCTCAACTGGGAGCCCAGAGATGTCAAGCCATCTGGGCTGGGAGAGCCTCAAACCGGCCAAACCGGGGATGACCGCAGCCCCCATCGCCCAGTGATCCTGTCCCAGCCAATGTCCGGAATGTGCTGTGGACCTTTCCTGGCATATTTGTCCCAGAGCCTGTCCAGTCGACACAGATTGGCAGCCCCAGGGGCCAAAGTCAATCTCAGAAGGCAAGCCAAAAAGGGGACCCATGTGGTTATTTCTGAAACTATGCCAATTTTTCCTGTTCCTCTCTCTGGTTGGTGTCTATGGGCATGGCCCTCTATGTACAAAGTTCCCTTGCTTCTCAGAGAGAAGGCAGACGTTCCCTGTCACCGTCTTGGTGGTGTTCATTCAGCTGTGTCACACCTCTCCGTTGCAAATGGGCAATTGGAGGAAATCCCTCCTGGATTTTCTAGGTCCATGGGACTCTCCATTGCTTTACTAAAACAGTTATTGCATCCCCAGTGCAGTACTTTGGTCGTGATTCATTCCATTCCCCAACAATCATGCCATGCCTAAACATCTTCAGAGACTGGCAATGCTTTCTGGGCCTGGGATGGACTGTGGAAGCCATCGGGATGCCCACATTTAGTTCACAGCTTCTGGCACAGACAAGCCGGAGAGGCAGCACTGCACAGCCAGCAGTCACCCACCTCCTCCTGGATGGAGGGGGACTTTGGTGTAAGCATTCCTCCAAGTGATGTAGGTGGAGCCCAAGTAGCAGGCCTGACCCCACTCTCTCAGCTGTGGTCAAAGTCACACCTCAGGCTGATCATAGAAGGCAGGCAATGGATCATACCCCAACCACGGTTGTGGCCACTGCCCTCCGTCCTTGTGTCTAGTTCTCTTTCTTCACATCTCTGTCTCTCTTTCCCTCTCCGTCTATCTCATTTTTTCTCACACATGGACACACACAGTTGTGTACACATCATCATGACCATGCTTATGCTTTTTAGAGTATGGGAAAAAGAAACTCCAGGGAAAGGAATGTGGTCAAAACCTTTTGAAGACTAATGTGGATATCACCGTGTTACTTCCTAGGGTTATTATTCTGAGCCTAACTATTTCCCATGTGCCCTGGGAAATGAGAGATTGTGGGTGTTGTTTTTTTTTTTTTTTTGCATCCACCCCAAAACCAAGACCAATACATATATGTTCCAAGTTGCAAGCAACCACAGAACTTTGACTTTGATCATTTCCTCCCACCTCGATCTCTATCCCTGTCCACACGTGCTTAAGCACGAATATATCTGCCGCCCCATGTTTTTACTTTTCTAGTTTCACAGGTGGATCACATATATCTCTCTGTGGATATAGCTTGTGCTAGAACACCTCCACATCTCCCTTTCCCTAGGGCTTTGTTCTTCAATTGGCTCTAGGGACTCATCTACCTGTTGCTTCTCTAGACTGGGTGGAAGGTAGTGTCTCGACGTCCCCAAACAGAACAGGTTAGTATATCTGGAATGTGACCAGCCAAGCTGTCCTCAGGACAGAAGGGGCTTTGCTTTGGTGTAGAGAAGCCATGTGGAAGAACGCTTCTCTTGTGCTGTTGGGAGCACCTAGGGCTCATCTAGCAGTGTTTGCAAGGTCTGTGGACTCGTAGGGTTGGCACTTGTGCACAGATAGTGTGCAGGGAAAAACGGGGCTGAAGCAACACTGAGGTCCACACAGATTTTTAAGTACGGACAGGAGACCTGGATGCTGTCCAGAAAAGCATGGCCAGTGCCATGTAGTTCAGGGAGCAGTCAAGCCCCTGGCATATGTGCAAATCAGAGCACCACTGTGGAAGATAGCTTGTGAAAGGAGATGCCAATATGGAAGCTGGGGGAAGTCTGCCTGTTTAGTGGTTGGTAACTCGTGGCCTTGGAGGCCAAGTACCCAGGTCCCCTGATATGTGAGGATATCCTCACCCTGCTATGCCATACCTGGGGTCCCACAAAGTGATCCTCTCACTCTCCTATCACCCAAGCCTATGAAAATGGGGCCAATCATAGGATCCACGTGTCTGCAAGACATATTCTCACAGCTTCAAGGCTGTTCCTCGTCTTGTGGAGGGTAATCCTCAGGCAGAGCCTGGAGAGCAGCTGCCCCACCAGGACAGCAAAGTCTGGAAAAGCAACAGAGAGCTACGCCATTGGTCAATTGCTCCTATAGGCTCCAATCTGGTCTCGGCACTTGACCATTTTGGGAGCTTTACGCCTTCCTCAAAGGTCTGTGTTAAGGACTTTGTGCCCCAAAACTTCTAGCGTACCCTCTGTGGAGGCCCTCAGACCGCATGTCTCCTCATGCTGCAAGCCACCACTCAGGCAAGCACAGGGAGAAGAGCCACCAACTGCCTGGCTGGGAGATCCCCTCAAGCATCCAGGACATAAGAGTCTCTCTTTCTATAGATGCTCTTTCCTTGACCTAAAGCCACCGGTTTCTCTGGGACAGAAGCACAAGCACTCACAACCACAAATTCTTACCCGCAGAGACACTCACACCTACCATTAGGAAATGCTCTTTGGACTGGCATCAAGTCCTGGGAGGACGACTCCCTTCACCACCTCTTTCTACTGGGTTCAACTTGTCTCCCTATAGTTCACGAGACAGAATTTTGGAGCCCTGTGTGACAAAAGGTAAGGAGAGTGTGATTTGGTTCTCTGTGTGCCATTTCCTGTTGACCACTGGATGGTTGTTTGATTTCCCAGTAGATTGCCTGGCCGGTTATAAAATTGGCCAGCTCTGGGAGTCCACTGAAGTGGTTGACTGATGGCACATTCAATCTCATCTTCCTTTTAACCATTGAAGAAACCTTTACCATGTAAGAGGAATTAGATATTTTGTAAACACAAACACACAAATACACACACAGACAAGCACACACACACACACACACACACACACACACACACACACACACACACAGCTGAAGCACCAGCACGAGCACGAGCACCATTCCAAAATAAATGAAAAAAAACATGCTTTGAAAGAGATGCAACTTGGCCCTTCCAGGTTCCGTTTTATATTGAATTTATCTGATATTCTCCATCTGTGTCCCAGGTTACTGGCACTCTCTTTTCCTCCTAGGTCATTAGGGAGGGCTCTCCATCCAGAGCTCATGTCTCTCTGGACATGCCCTGCCAAGAGCAGTCAAGAATAGAAACATCAGGAGGAACCAGTGGAAACCCAAAGTGATGGAATCATCATAGCATATACTATTTCTCTCTGGGAAACCTAGGGAGGCCTGAATCCATATCAGACTGCAGAGAGCATTGAATCCCTTAGACCAGGACAGGGTAACATCTCCAATGGCCCCAAATATTGCATGTTCACACGTCCCATGCCTTTCCTCAGAGGTTGTTGTTCCCTTGGCCCCACAAGCAGTTAAGGCTGTCAAACAATCCTTTCCACATACATGGCAATGGCTGGCTCGCAAACTCTCTCCTATATGTCTCATGTTTCAGCTGTTTCTTCTCAGTCTTCTGCCTGGCTCCACAGTGTAGTGCTCCTTCATGAGCTGCCTGGAAGCTGCCTGGGTGTCTTTGGAAATGGATTCACCAAACGTGAAGGCAACTAGATACAACAAAAATGTGGGGGAACAGTCCCCATTGGCAGAGGAAGGTGAGTATATCAGGGAATGTACAATATACTTTTTTGAACTAAGAGATAAATCAATAAACTCATAAAAACAAAGGGGAGAAAAGGAACGGTCTCAAATGAAAAAGGACCAATGTTCCTATAAATACAAAGTTCATGTAAACAATGGAAAGAAATATAGAAAGCCAGGCAATGCAAGAGAAGGGAACTTAATTAGGAGGCTCTCCGTGGGTGGGCAAAGGGGATTCGAGTTCCACACAGACATTCCAGAATCTGAAGCAAGGATGGAAAGGCCTTCACTGGGTCCAGCCCTAGTAACAGTCCCCAGAGTCTCCAAAGCACTGTTCATTGTCAGGGCTGGCATCCTAGAGACAAGCTTGGGTGAGTGGGAGAGGCACATTCCATGCAGAGGGGGGTGGGTTGGGCATGTCCACCTGCCCATGTCCAGATACTAAGTCAAGTGGTTCCAACGTCCTGCCGAACAACTCTTCCTCCAAATTTCAGAACCAATGAAGGCAGGGCTACGAAGGAAGCTGTGAAAGTGATTGGGGATGGGCCATGCTGGGGTGGGACATCCTATGCTTTGATGAGTCCCACGATGCCAGGTCCTGCCTAGTCGACTGGCCAGAGCTCCGGGACAAGAGGTACTGCAGCGGCATGGCTCCCAACGGCGCAACAAGGAGTAAGTTCCCCTCAGATACCCTGCACCCTGCTTGGACTACCAAAAGGCCTCAATTACACTCCGGCCTTCAGGATAGTAAGAGGAAACACCCTGCAAGTCAGTACACAGGCTGGAAGGTTGTGATCCACAGATGATTGGGAGATGGGAACTGAGAGAGGTTTGCGCATGGTTGCTGTCAGAAGCAAAATGGAAGTCAGTGGCCAGAGTCCCAAAAAGAGTCCCTCATGGGAAATTAGGCAACCTAGATCACATGGGGAAGATTATGGGTTGAGATTTGGGACCTCTTTTAGGTGTCACTGACAAAAATGGAACTTTCCCCTCCAAAGCACCAGCACTCGGCAATGCTGTTGGATTTCCCAGATTAGGGAAGCTCTCAGGCATGATTTACTCAAAAATACCTTCTAGCTCTTTCTCTCTCTCTACTTAATCTTGGGTAATGATGATCTTGATATTGGTTCTTTTCAATGTATCATTAAATTCTCTCTGTCTCTCTTCATGTGTTATCAGTGATTTTTCTCTCTTTATCTTTAATTTTCTTTCCTTCCATCAGCATGTATTCTGCCTTACTTACCCTAGTGGTTAGAGCACCCAATTTAGACTGCATCTCATTCACAGAATTTTTAAGTTTTCTCATTATACCACATTTCTGCCCATAAGTTTCTATATTGTCATGTATGCTTATTTTCAAGCCTAGTTATTATTTTTATAATTTCTATCCTGAATTTTATCTCTGATATTTTGCTTATATACATATCCATTAGTTCTATGGCAGAGAACATTTCCTCCGGTCCATTCCTTTGTTGAGATCCCCTCCTAGTCATTCTGCTGAAGGATGTTTAAGCAAATAAACAGAGTCCAAAATATCAACCACGACCCAAACAAAAGGAATCCTAGAAAAAATCTGAAGTGGTCAGAAGCTGACACAGAAAGAGTAGCAAAAGCCAAGATAATCCAAAACAATAAAAAGGGGGAAGATTATAATTTATCCGAGTGCACAAAGTAGAGGGAACATATTTTATCATCATAAAAGCCTCTATGGAAAGCCTACAGTGAAAATCATTCTCAATGGGGAAATACAGAGAGTCTTTTCCTTAAGGTCAGGATCATGACAATGTTGCCCACTCTCACCAGTATTGTTCAACATGGTATTGGAAATACTACCATTAGCAGTCAGACTACAAGAATAAAATGTATTCAAATTGGCATAGAATACAGAGTCGGAGGGGGCACAAGGCAAATTAGGAGACCGTTCTTCCATCGGTCCCCTAAAGTGAGCTAAATATCTACCAGAATATTCTGAACATCTAGGAAATCAGCCTGAGGTGAAATATTTTACACTTCTGGATCTTTATGGGGACAGGAGACATCAGAGGAGAGGTAAAGTGCAACGTTCAGACTGTTAGTGAAGGATAAACAGAAGGGGGGGCACCATTGGGTGACCATTGGGAAGTAATACCCCAATAAAAAAGTGCCCAGTGATTGGGGACAAGCATTAACTGGGAGTTTGGTTAAAGCACTCAAAAAGAGCAAAAGATCTTCAGGGGCAATTGTTGCAATCTGTTGGTCATAGGCACGAGGTTAACCCCAAAGACCCAGGACAGCTGCTGCTGGTTACCACTGACTCTGCACACCCTGCATAACTGTGTGGTCTGAGTGTACTCATGACCATGCCTGAGAGAGTCTGGTGTGGGCACCAGCCAAGGCTGTTTACGACCGTGGCCTTCTGCCAGTGACTAAGGGTCTGAAAGGTCCCAGCCCACCCAAGACAGAACCTGGCATGATCTCTGGTCAGTTTCACTTTGCCTACCTTCTACAACCTGTACAACCTCAGGATCTGAGAACACCAGGCCTGGCCACAGACTCCAAACAGCAGTCCCAGCAAAGGAAGACACATGAAGTGGGCTCCCCTGGCCAACATCACTTGCAGATTTAGTGACACAAGGGGCAGAGATAGGCAGGGGGCTCTGGCAACCACTGAGATTGTGGCTGGGGTGTGCACTGCCTCTGGGAGGTTGCGCTGTTCAGCAGAGTTTGCAGAGGTGGAGTCAGTGTGTTCTGGACACCAAAAGGGAGCAGACTGAGACTTCATTATGAGGCAGAGGTCTGGGTGCAGTTTTATTTCCACTAAACCACTGAAAAGCCACAAAACACCACCAAAGAACAAAAACTGCCAGAGAACAAAAGCCTGAAAAGCCAATATCCACAGAGCCCAGTCCCCTGATAGGGGTCAGAATGACTCAACCCAAGCAAGACTGACTGAAAAACAATGCAGTAGGCCTCTCCCCCAGGACGAAGGCCAAGATAATGAGAAGAAAACAACTAAGCACCTGGTATTGCCCCAAAACCTGTATATTTCATAAATACACCATTTTTTGTTGTTGTTGTTGTTGTTTTAAATTTATCTCAAGATTTTTGTTCTTTATTTTTTTAAAGATCTCTGACAGACAGAGATCACAAGTAACAGAGAGGCAGGTAGAGAGAGAGGAAGAGAAGGCTCCCCACTGAGCAGAGAGCCCAATTTGGGGCTCAATCCCAGAACCCTGGCATCTTTTTAAAAAATATTATATTAATTTTTAAAATCTCTCTACAGTTATCCAGAATTCATTGTTTATGCACAACATCCAGTGCTCCATTTAATGTGTACCCTCCATAAAACCCACCACAAGGCTCACCAAACCTCCCAGAGCCTGCCCCTCCAAAACCGTCAGATTGTTTTTCAGAGTCCACAGTCTCTCAAGGTGCATATCCCCTCCAATTTCCCCCAAATTCTTTCTCCTCGCTATCTCCCCATGTCCTCCATGTCATTTGCTATGCTCCACAAATAAGTAAAGCTGTATGACAGTTGGCTCCCTCTGCTTGGCTTATTTCACTCAGCATAATCTCTTCCAGTCCCATCCATGTTGATACAAAAGTTGGGTATTCATCCTTTCTGATGGAGGCATAATACTTCATACTATATATGGACCACATCTTCTTATCCATTTGTCTGTTGAAGGGCATCTTGGTTCTTTCCACAGTTTGGCAACCATGGCAATTGCTGCTATGAACACTGGGGTACAGATGGCCCTTCTTTTCACTAAGTCTGTAACTTTGGGGTAAATACCCAGTAGTGCAATTGCAGGGTCATAGGGGAGCTCTATTTTTAATTTCTTAAGGCATCTCCACACTGTTTTCCAAATTGGGTGCACCAACTTGCATTCCCACCAACAGTGTAAGAGGGTTCCCCTTTCTTTACATCCTCTCCAACACACGTTGTTTACTGTCTTGTTAATTTTGGCCATTCTAATTGGTGTAAAGTGGTATCTCCATGGGCCTTTGATTTGAATCTCCCTGACGGCTAGTAATGATGAACATTTTTCATGTGTTTGCTAACCATTTGAATGTCTTCGTTGAAGAAGTGTCTGTTCGTGTCTCTGCCCATTTTTTGACATGATTATCAGTTTTTTTTTTTTGGTATTGACTTTGAGGAGTGCTTTATAGATCCTGGATATCAGCCAATTGTCTGTATTGCCATTTGCGAATATCTTCTCCCATTTTGTGGGTTGCCTCTTTGTTTTGTTGACTGCTTCCTTTGCTGTGCAGAAGCTTTTGAGCTTGATGAAGTCCTAAAAATTCATTTTCACTTTTCCTTCCTTTGCCTTTGGAGACATATCTTGAAATAAGTTGCTGTGGCCCAATATTGAAGAAGTTACTGCCTATGTTCTCCTCTATGATTCTGGTGGACTCCGCCTCACGTTGAAGTCTTTAATCCATAAAATGTTTATCTTTGCATATGGTGTAAGAGAATGGTAGAGTTTCATTCTTCTACATACAGCTGTCCACTTTTCATAGCACCATTGATTGAAGAGACTGTCTTTTATCCACTGGATATTTTTTCCTACTTTATCGAAAATAACTTGACTCTACAGTTGAGGGTTCATATCTAGGCTCTCTACTCTTTAACATTGGTCTAGGAGTCTGTTTTTGTGCCAATACCATGCTGTCTTGGTAATCACAGCTTTGTAGTAAAGCTTGAAATCAGGCAACGTGATGTCCCCGTTTTTTTTTTTCTTTTTCAACATTCCTTAGAAATTCAGGGTCTCCTCCAATTCCATACAAATTTTAGGATTATTTTCTCCATCTCTTTGAAAAATACCGGTGGAATTTTTATTGTATTGGTATTAAAAGTATAGATTGCTCTAGGCAGTATAGACATTTTTTACAATGTTTATTATTCTAATCCAAGAACATGGAATTGTCTTCCATCATTTTGTTTCTTCTTTGATTTTTTTTCATGAGTGTTCTGTAGTTCCTCGTGTACAGATCCTTTACCTCTTTGGTTAGGTTTATTCCCAAATATCTGACAGTTCCTGGTGCTGTGGTAAATGGAATTGATTCTCTAATTTCCCTTTCTGTATTTTCATTGTTACTATTAAAGAAAGCAACTGATTTCTATACATTGACTTTTTATCCTGCCACATTACTGAATTGCTGTATGAGTTCTTGTAGTTTGGGGGTGGAGTCTTTTGGGTTTATCATATAAAGTATCATATCATCTGCAAAGAAAGAGAGTTTGACTTCTTCTTTGTCAATTTGGGTGCCTTTGATTTCTCTTTGTTTTCTGATTGCTATTGCTAGGATTTCTAATACTATGTTGAAAAAAGAGTGATGAGAAGGGGCATGTTGTACTGTTCCTGACTGCAGCAGGAAGGCTGTGACCTTTTTCCCATTGAGGATGATATTTGCTGTGGGTTTTTCATACATATTTTATGAAGTTCAGGAATGTTCCCTCAATCCCTATACTTTGAAGCGTTTTAATCAGGAACTGATGCCGGATTTTGTCAAAGGCTTTTTCTGCATCTATAGAGAGGACCATGTGGTTCTTCTCTCTTCTCTTATTGACTTGTTCTCACATTGATCGATTTGGGAATGTTAAACCACCCTTGCAACCCATGGATGAATCCCACCTGATCATTGTGGATAATCTTTTTAATGTGCTATCGGATCCTATTTGCTAGGATCTTGTTGAGAATCTTAGCATCCATATTGATCAGGGATATTGTTCTGAAATACTCCTTTTTTGTGGGGTCTTTTCCTGGTTTGGGGATCAGCATAATGCTGGCTTCATAAATGTGTCAGGAAGTGTTCCTTCTGCTTCAATTTTTTGAAACTGCTTCAGGAGAATAGGTGTTATTTCTTATTTGAAGGTTTGGTAGAATTCCACAGGGAATACATCAGGCCCTGGGCTCTTTTTTTGGGGGGGGGGGTTGATCACTACTACAGTATTATTACTAGATATTTTTCTCTTCAGGTTGTCCATTTCTTCCTGGTTCAATTTTGGAAGCTCATAGTATTACAGGAAGGCATCCATTTCATCTAGGTTGCTTAACTTTTTGGCATATAACTGTGGATAATAACTTCTGATGATTGTTTCTATTTCCTTGGTGTTAGTTACGATCTCTCCATTTTCATTCATAATTTTATTAATTTGGGTATTCTCTCTTTTCTATTGGAATTGTTTGGCCAATGACTTATTAATCTTATTGATTCTTTCAAAGAAACAGCTTCTAGTTTCATTGATGTATTCTGCTATATCTCTAGTTTCTATCTCATTGATCTATGCTCTGATCTTGATTATTCCCCTTTTTGTGTGTGTTGTTGGCTTAATTTATTGTTGATTCTCCAGTTCTTTAAGGTGTAAGACAGCTGGCATATTCTGGATTTTTCAATTTTTTTTTTTTTGAGGGAGGCTTGGATAACTATGTATTTCCACTTAGTACCGCCTTTGCTGTATCCCATAGTTTTTGGACCGAATTGTCTTCATTCTCATTGTTTTCCAAGAACTGTTTAGGTTATACTTTGATTCCTTGGTTGATCCAAGCATTCTTAAGCATGGTACTCTTTACCTTCCAGGTGTGTGAATTCATTCCAAACATTCCCTTGTAGTTGAACTCCAGTATCAAAACATTGTGATCTGAGAATAAGCAGGGATTATTCTCAATCATTTGGTTTCAGTTGAGCCCTGATTTGTGAGCCAGTATGTGGTCTATTCTGGAGAAGTTTCTATGTAAACTCAAGAAGAATGAGTGTTCTGTTATTTTAGGGTGGAATGTTCTGTATATATCTATGAGGTCCATCTGGTTCAATATCTCTTTCAAATGCTCTTTTTTCTTCATTGATTTTCTGCTTGAATGATCTGTCAATATTGAGCGTGATATGTTAAGATCCCCCATTATTAATATATTCATGTTAATATGGCTCTTTATCTTGATTAACAGTTGTCTTCTGTACTTGTCTGCTCCCCTATTGGGGCATAAATATTTACAATTGTTAAATATTCTTGGTGGATAGACCCCTTAAGAATGATGTAGTGTCCATAATCGCTGACTACATTCTTTAGCTTAAAATATAATTTATCTGATATGAAAACCATTACCCAAGGCTTCTTTTTTATGTTTTATTTGACATAAAGAGATAACAAGTAGGCAGAGAGGCAGGGAGAGAGAGAGGAGGAAGCAGACTCCCCTCTAAGCAGAGAGCCTGATGTGGGGCTCCATCCCAAGACCCTGTGACAATGACCTGAGCCGAAGTTAGAGGTTTAACCCACTGAACCACCCAGGCGCCCCTAACCAAGACTTCTTTTGAGTACTGTTGGAATGAAAGATGCATCTCCTTCCCTTCACTTTCAGTCTGGATGTATCATTAGGATGCATGAAAGTGGAATAAAATGGGTCTTTTGTAGACCACATATGGATGGGTCTTGTCATTTTATTCAATTTGTCACCCATTGCTGTTTTTTTGGCACATTTAGGCCATTCACATTGAAAGTGATTATTGAGAGATACGATTTTATTGACATACTGTAACCTGTGAAGTCTTTCTCTCTATAGATTTTCTGTATAAATTTCTGTTCAATTATATTCTTTGTTTCCTTCTTTCATAGAACCCCCCTTAATATTTCTTATAGTGCCAGCTTGGTGTCACACACTCTTTTAAACCTTGCTGGTCTTGGAAGGTCTTTATTTCTCCATCTATTTTGAATGTCAACCTTTTTTTGTAAGTATTCTTGGCTGCATGTTCTTCTCATTTTATGCCCAGAATATATCTTTCCAGCCCTTTATGGCTTGCCAGGTTTCTGTGGGTTGGCCTGATATTATTATGATGGGCTTTACACTGTATGTAAGGAATGTCTTCCCCCCTAACTTCTTTCAAGAGCTCCCCTTTGAAATTATGATTTATAATTTTCACAATGAGGTGTCTCTAGGACTCTCTAGATTCTATGATCTAGTGGGGGATACCTTTTTGCCTCTAGTATATGAACACTGGTTCCATTCACCATATTGGAAAATTTTCATGGAGAATGTGTTCAACTATATGTTTTAGTCCTCTTTCTTTCTCCTCCCCCTCAGGAATTCCAATAATTCTGACATTGTAACATTTCATGGCGTCATTTATTTCCCTAATTCTTTTTTCATGGCATCTAAGCTGCTTTTCCAGGCTTATTCCTGATCCTTTTTCTCTATCTGTTTGTCCTCTATATCACTAACTCTATCTTCTGCCTCAATTACCATAGCTTTTAGAGAATTTAGATTAGATTAGAAATCATTGAGAACTTTGTTAACATCATCCCTGGGGACCTTCACTTTTTTCCTACTCAATTCCATTTTCCTATTAAAGCTTTCTGCAACCTAGCCATTGACTGGAAAATTGTTAGCCTGAATTCCCTTTCCAACATACTGTTTATGTCCACGTGCAATAGCTCTGGTGGGGAGGGTACAGTCTCTGAATTTTTCCTCTGTTGGGAATTCCTCCTCCTAGTCATTTTGGTGAGAGATGGCTGAAAGGATGTGTAGCTGAATGTATCAATGGTGGTGCAGGTAAGGAGCACTGTGGAATGCTTCTGAGCAATTGGGAGTCACCACCAAAGAGAAAGAGAAAAGAAAAAAAGAATGAGAGAGAGAGAGAGAGTGTGAAAAAAAGAGAGATAAAAGAGAATGTCCAAGGGGAGGAGACAAGATGGCGGAGAAGTAGGAGGCTGAGACGACATCAGCCAGCAGGAGATCAGCTAGATAGCCTATCAAACCATTCCGAACACCTACAAATCCAACAGGAGATCGAAGAGAAGAAAAACAACAATTCTAGGAACAGAAAATCGACCACTTTCTGAAAGGTAGGACCAGCAGAGAAGTGAATCCAACGCGACGGGAAGATAGACCCCAGGGGGAGGGGCCAGCTCCCGGCAAGCGGCGGAGCACAAAATCAGAACTTTTAAAAGTCGGCTCCATGGAGGGACATCACTCCAGAGGCTAAACTGGGGTGAAGACCTCACGGGGACAACGTGGACTCAGGTCCCACGGGGTCACAGAAGGATTGGGGGTGTCTGAGTGTCGCAGAGCTCACAGGTATTAGAGCGGGGAAGTCGGCTGCGGAGACAGAGCCCAGGTTTCCTAGTGGTCTGTGACACGGAACGGTGCTCTGTGGCACTGGCCGGTGCTCTGTGCGAGGGGTCCCCACAAGATCCGGGGAGACTCCGACCCGGGAGAGCTCAGGGATCTACGGGGTCCAGAGACTCCAGGTGGGACTCTGCCAGAGACAGAGACGCTTGGTCACAGGCTGGGTGAGCTCGGAGCGCTCCCAGAAGCCAGTGAGACGGGACTGCTTAGGCACGATTTTCTCTGAGCGCGGTCTGTGGGCACACGCGGTCTGCGGGTGCGCGCAGTGTCGGCGGACCCGCGGTGTCGGCGGCCCGCGGGGTCTGCGGGCCTGCGGTGTCTGCGGGCGCGCGGTGTCTGCGGGCAGACACGCGCGCGCACTCTCCGGCGCAAACGTGGGCTAGGGAGACTGGAGGGATTAAACACTTTTCTCTGAAGGCGAACTGAAGACTGGGGCCCCTAGCTTTCGGCTCCTCTGAACCAGAGATTGGGAGGCCGCCATTGTCATTCCTGTCCTCCAGAACTCTACAGAAAGCGCGTTCAGGGAACAAAAGCTCCTGAAAGCAAACCTGAGAGGATTACTTAGCCCGGCCCCTGGTAAGGGCGGTGCAACTCCGCCTGGGGCAAAGACACCTGAGAATCACTACAACAGGCCCCTCCCCCAGAAGGTCAAAGAAATACAGCCAAGACCAAGTTCACTTAACAAGGAGAACAGCAGATTCTTATCTGGACAAAATGACAAGGCGGAAAAACTCACCACAAAAAAAAGAGCAGGAGACAGGACTGAAGGCTAGGGACCTAATCAATACAGACATTGATAATATGTCAGATCTGGAATTCAGGATGACGATTCTCAAGGTTCTAGCCGGGCTCGAAAAAGGCATGGAAGACATTAGAGAAACCCTGTCAGGAGAACTAAAAACCCTTTCTGGAGAAATAAAAGAAATAAAGTCTAATCAAGTTGAAATAAAAAAAGCTATTAATGAGGTGCAATCAAAAATGGAGGCTCTTACTGCTAGGATAAATGAGGCAGAAGACAGAATTAGTGATATAGAAGACCAAATGGCAGGGAATAATGAAGCAGACCAAAAGAGAGACAATCAACTACTGGACCACGAGGGGAGAATTCGAGAGATAAGTGATGCCATAAGACGAAACAACATTAGAATAATTGGGATTCCAGAAGAAGAAGAAAGAGAAAGAGGAGCAGAAGGTATACTGGAGAGGATTATTGTAGAGAATTTCCCTAATATAGCAAGGGGAACAAGCATCAAAATCCAGGAGGCCCAGAGAACACCTCTCAAAATCAATAGGAATCGACCCACACCCCGCCACCTAATAGTAAAATTTACAAGTCTTAGCGACAAAGAGAAAATCCTGAAAGCAGCACGGGACAAGAAGTCTGTAACGTACAATGGTAAAAATATTAGATTGGCAGGAGACTTATCCACAGAGACCTGGCAGGCCAGAAAGAACTGGCATGATATATTCAGAGCACTAAACGAGAAAAACATGCAGCCAAGAATACTTTATCCAGCTAGGTTATCATTGAAAATAGAAGGAGAGATTAAAAGCTTCCAGGACAAACAAAAACTGAAAGAGTTTGTAAACACCAAACCAGCTCTACAGGAAATATTGAAAGGGGTCCTCTAAGCAAAGAGAGACCCTAAAAGTATTACCAGAAAGGAACAGAGACATTATACAGTAACAATCACCATACAGGCAATACAATGGCACTAAACTCATATATCTCAATAGTTACCCTGAATGTAAATGGGCTAAATGCCCCAATCAAAAGACACAGGGTTTCAGAATGGATAAAAAAACAAAACCCATCAATATGCTGCCTACAAGAAACTCATCTTATACCTGAAGACACCTCCAGATTGAAAGTGAGGGGGTGGAAAACAATTTACCATGCTAATGGACATCAGAAGAAAGCTGGGGTGGCAATCCTTATATCAGATCAATTAGATTTTAAGCCAAAGACTATAATAAGAGATGAGGAAGGACACTTCATCATACTCAAAGGGTCTGTCCAACAAGAAGATCTAACAATTTTAAATATCTATGCCCCTAACATGGAAGGAAATAAAGGTCTTAAATGACACACTGGACGAGATGGACATCACAGATATATTCAGAACATTCTACCCCAAAGCAACAGAATACACATTCTTCTCTAGTGCCCACGGAACATTCTCCAGAATAGATCACATCCTGGGTCATAAATCAGGTCTCAACAGGTATCAAAAGATTGGGATCATTCCCTGCATATTTTCAGACCACAATGATCTGAAGCTAGAACTCAATCACAAGAGGAAATGTGGAAAGAGCACAAATACATGGAGGCTCAACAGCATCCTTCTAAAAAATGAATGGGTCAACCAGGAAATTAAAGAAGAATTGAAAAAAACCATGGAAACAAATGATAATGAAAACACAACGGTCCAAAATCTGTGGGACACAGCAAAGGCAGTCCTGAGAGGAAAATATATAGCGATACAAGCCTATCTCAAGAAACAGGAAAGGTCTCAAATACACAACCTAACCCTACACCTCAAGAAACTCGAGAGAGAACAACAAAGAAAGCCTTAACCCAGCAGGAGAAGAGAAATAATAAAGATCAAAGCAGAAATCAATGAAATAGAAACCAAAAAAACAATAGAACAAATCAATGAAACTAGGAGCTGGTTCTTTGAAAGAATTAATAAGATTGATAAACCCCTGGCCAGACTTATCCAAAAGAAAAGAGAAAGGACCCAAATAAATAAAATCATGAATGAAAGAGGAGAGATCACAACCAACACCAAAGAAATACAAACAATCATAAGAACATATTATGAACAACTCTATGCCAACAAATTCGACAATCTGGAAGAAATGGATGCTTTCCTAGAGACATATCAACTGCCAAAACTGAACCAGGAAGAAAGAGAAAACCTGAATAGGCCCATAACCAGTAAGGAGATTGAAACAGTCATCCAAAATCTCCAAACAAACAAAAGCCCAGGGCCAGATGGCTTCCCAGGGGAATTCTACCAAACATTTAAAGAAGAATTAATTCCTATTCTCCTGAAACTGTTCCAAAAAATAGAAATGGAAGGAAAACTTCCAAACTCATTTTATGAGGCCAGCATCACCTTGATCCCCAAACCAGACAAGGATCCCATCAAAAAAGAGAATTACAGACCAATATCCTTGATGAACATAGATGCGAAAATTCTCACCAAAATACTAGCCAATAGGATCCAACAGTACATTAAAAGGATTATTCACCACGACCAAGTGGGATTTATTCCAGGGCAGCAGGGTTGGTTCAACATCCGCAAATCAATCAATGTGATACAGTACATTAACAAAAGAAAGAACAAGAACCATATGATACTCTCAATAGATGCTGAAAAAGCATTTGATAAAGTGCAACATCCCTTCCTAATCAAAACTCTTCAAAGTGTAGGGTTAGAAGGCACATACCTCAATATTATCAAAGCCATCTATGAAAAACCCACGGCAAGTATCATTCTCAATGGAGAAAAACTGAGAGCTTTTCCGTTAAGGTCAGGAACACGGCAGGGATGTCCACTATCACCACTGCTATTCAACATAGTACTAGAAGTCCTAGCCTCAGCAATCAGACAACAAAAAGAAATTAAAGGCATCCAAATCGGCAAAGAAGAAGTCAAACTATCGCTCTTTGCAGATGATATGATACTATATGTGGAAAACCCAAAAGGCTCCACTCCAAAACTGCTAGAGCTTGTACAGGAATTCAGTAAAGTGTCAGGAAATAAAATCAATGCACAGAAATCAGTTGCATTTCTTTACACCAACAACAAGACAGAAGAAAGAGAAATTAAGGAGTCAATCCCATTTACAATTACACCCAAATCCATAAGATACCTAGGAATAAACCTAACGAAAGAGGCAAAGAATCTATACTCAGGGAACTATAAAGTACTCATGAAAGAAATTGAGGAAGACACAAAGACATGGAAAAATGTTCCATGCTCATGGATTGGAAGAATAAATATCGTGAAAATGTCTATGCTACCTAAAGCTATCTACACATTTAATGCAATGCCTATCAAAATCCCATCCAATTTTTTCAAAGAAATGGAACAAATAATCCTAAAATTTATATGGAACCAGAAAAGACCTCGAATAGCCAAAGGAATATTGAAAAAGAAAACCAAAGTTGGTGGCATCACAATTCCAGACTTCAAGCTCTACTACAAAACTGTCATCATTAAGACAGTATGGTACTGGCACAAAAACAGACGCATAGATCAATGGAACAGAATAGAGAGCCCAGAAATAGACCCTCAACGATATGGTCAACTAATCTTCGACAAAGCAGGAAAGAACATCCAATGGAAAAAAGACAGCCTCTTCAACAAATGGTGTTGGGAAAATTGGACAGCCACATGCAGAAAAATGAAATTGGACCATTTCCTTACACCACACACAAAAATAGACTCAAAATGGATGAAGGATCTCAACGTGAGAAAGGAATCCATCAAAATCCTTGAGGAGAACACAGGCAGCAACCTCTTCGACCTCAGCCGCAGCAACTTCTTCCTAGGAACAACGCCAAAGGCAAGGGAAGCAAGGGAAAAAATGAACTATTGGGACTTCATCAAGATCAAAAGCTTTTGCACAGCAAAGGAAACAGTCAACAAAACCAAAAGACAACTGACAGAGTGGGAAAAGATATTTGCAAATGACATATCAGATAAAGGGCTAGTATCTAAAATCTACAAAGTGCTTAGCAAACTCAACACCCAAAGAACAAATAATCCAATCAAGAAATGGGCAGAGGACATGAACAGACATTTCTGCAAAGAAGACATCCAGATGGCCAACAGACACATGAAAAAGTGCTCCACATCACTGGGCATCAGGGAAATACAAATCAAAACCACAATGAGATACCACCTCACACCAGTCAGAATGGCTAAAATGAACAAGTCAGGAAATGACAGATGCTGGCGAGGATGTGGAGAAAGGGGAACCCTCCTACACTGTTGGTGGGAATGCAAGCTGGTGCAACCACTCTGGAAAACAGCATGGAGGTTCCTCAAAAAAATTGAAAATAGAGTTACCTTATGACCCAGCAATTGCACTACTGGGTATCTATCCTAAAGATACAAACGTAGTGATCCAAAGGGGCACGTGTACCCGAATGTTTATAGCAGCAATGTCCACAATAGCCAAGTTATGGAAAGAACCTAGATGTCCATCAACAGATGAATGGATAAAGAAGATGTGGTATATATATACGATGGAATACTATGCAGCCATCAAAAGAAATGAAATCTTACCATTTGCGACGACATGGATGGAACTAGAGCGTATTATGCTTAGCGAAATAAGTCAACTGGAGAAAGACAACTACCACATGATCTCCCTGATATGAGGAAGTGGAGATGCAACGGGGGTGGGAGTTAAGGTGGTAGGAAAAGTAAAAATGAAAGAAGATGGGATCGGGAGGGAGAAAAACCAAAAGAGACTCTTAATGTCATAAAACAAACTGAGGGGGGTGGGGGGAAGAGGGGTTGGGTGAGGGTCGTGGGGTTACATCATATGTTTAAATAAAGCTTAAATAAAGTAAAAAAAAAAAAAAAGAGAATGTCCAGCCCAAATGTGCTCCAAAGGTAAGATTTATAAAGTATACAAACAAAAAACAGAGAAACAAAAATACTGACAAAAGTAAATGACAAGGAAAAAAAAAAAAACAGCCAAAGTGAACCACAAGCATAAGATTTATATACTACCAGAACAAAAACAAATACACAGGGTGATTCCTGGGTGGTTCAGTTGGTTAAGTGGCTGCCTTCTGCTCAGGTCATGATCCCAGTGTCCTGGGATCGTGTCTGACATTGGGCTCCTTGCTCAGGGGGGAGCCTACTTCTCCCTCTGCCTCTGCCAGCCACTCTGTCTGCCTGTGCTCGCTCCCACTCTCTCTCTGACAAATAAATAAATAAAATTTTTTAAAAAAATACACAGAAACACTGAAAGAAGAAAAAGATGGGAAGGTGGTTATAAATTATAGTGTGGGGGGCATTATTTTGATTCTTCCAGGATGTATCCTGGTATCTCTCTTAGAGTACTCAACTTTCCTGAGATAAAGGGGATTAAAACTGGTATATATAGGGGAAGCACTCATTGGGGAAAGGGAATTACCTTGAAGATTTTCTCTGTATGAGTATTAAAAAATAAAGTAAAATAAATTAAATTAGTTTAAAATAAGAAAAAAAAGCAAAGTAAAACACAGGTATATGTATCAAAAAAGTTACAATTAAAAGTTATTATGGAATTTGTTGTACTGAACCTCTCATTGTGATAATAAATTGGTTAAAATTATTTTAAAAAGCTGAAAAGAATAAGAATAATGGGAACGAATTAAAACTAAAACTTATACCTACGAAGTAGTGTTGGTTGTTCTCTTGGGTTTTGTTTTCTTTTTTGTTTTTCCTATGGCTTACTGGGGGAGAGGTCTGCTATGTGGTTTTTCAGGCAGTCTTGCTAGAGTTGAGTCCTCCTGCCCCCTATCAAGGGTCTGGGCTCTGAGGAAACCAGTTTTTCAGGCTTTTGTTCTCAGGAAGTTTTGTTTTTTGTTTGTTTGTTTTGTTTTGTTTTCTCCTCCCCTTTGCAGCTTTTGGCAGTTTTTGGAGGTTTACAGGAAAGCAATCTGCACCCAGACCTCCATCTCAGATAGAAGCATCAGTCTGTTCTCCTCTGGGTGCTCCAGGGCACATAAATTCCCCTTCTGCTGCTGGCAGAGTATGTACCCAATAATGGTCTCAGGGATCACAGGATCTCCCACTTGTGCCTCAGTGTTACCAAAACCACAAGTAGTACTATTCCAGAAAGCTGGCTTCCAGCAGCTGCTTCCATGGTAGCTCTCTGGGCAGGTAGACTGCCAGAGATGTCCCAACTAGAGATATCACCCTGAAGTTTTCACACTGCTCTGGGCTGAGAGTATTCAGACTCTCCTGTTCCTAGAGAGTACTAGCTAGTGCTTGCACGGAACTCTCTTATGGGAAGGTTTGGAGCACAACTCAGACCCCAGTTGCACAGTGCACATGCATTGTGCAAAAGGCTGTGGTTCTAGAGAGCACCAGCTAGCATCCACACCAGACTTTCTTGTGCACGCTGCCAAACAGACACTGCCTCACACACCGGCAGCTCAGGGACCAAGTCCTTGCTTCTTCACTGCACTCTCTCTGGCTCAGCACCAGTGGTGGCTCTCCTTGGTCTGTGGGCTTAAGCTCCTGTCCCTAAATTTCCAATTCCACCAATCCTCCCTTAAGATCTTTTGCTCTTTTTGAGTGCTTTCAACCACAATTCAAGTTAATGCTGGTCCCCAATCACAGGACACTCTCCTATTGGACTATTACTTTCCAATGTGTCACTTCTGGTGCCTCCCCAACACCCCTTTTACCTTCTTATATCATTCAGATGTTCCCAATATGCTTTACCTGTTCACTGGCATCTTCAGCCCCTGTAGAGATCCAGAAGTTTATAATTCTAATCTCAGTCTGATTTCATGGGTGGTAAGAGTTCTTTGTTAGACAATCAGCTCACTTTAGAGGACCAACTGAAAAATCACCTTCTACTTCTCCAACACCTTGTCACCACCGCCCTCTTTTCATGTAAATTTTGTCAGTCTTTTTGTTTGTCTGTTTTTGCTTACAAACCTCATAAATCTTACATTTGGGGCTCATTTTGGCTGGGTTTTCTTTCTCTTTCTCTCTCTTTTTTTCTTCCTTATTGGTAGTGACTTTCAATTGCTCCAAAACATTCCAGGGTGAAACCTGCCTGGATCAGCTATACATGCCCTCAACCACTTCTCACCAAAATGCTGGAGGAAAAATGGAGAGGAAAAAAATGAGAGAGTGTGCCCTCTCCATCAGAACTATTGTGTATGGACAAAAACAGCATGTTAAAAAGGGAATTCAGGTAACAATTATCCAGGGAATGGCTAGGTTGGAGATAACCATTAATGACAACATAGAATCTCTAAGGCCAGAAGTGAGAGCTGATCTGGAAGAAGTTAAATATATATTAATGAGTTTCAGTCTATTCCAAATAATTTAACAGCTAAGGTAACAGAGGCAGAAGATCGAATTAGTGATTTAGAGGACAAACTGATAGAGGAAAAAGGGCCAGGAGGAAGCCTGGAACAAACAGCTTTGAAGCCATGAAAACAGAATTAGGGAAAGAAATGACACCATGCAAAGTTCAGTGCAGGAATTATTGGGATCTTGGAGGGTGTGGAGAAAGAGCAAGACTAGAAGATATAGTTGAAAAAATTATCAATGAAAGTTTTTTCAGTCTAGGAATGGAAACATTTGTGTCGTAGGGGCAAAACTAACACCGACCAAGACCAAAGACCTACAGAGACCTCAACACCCTTCATTGTGAATTTCACATATCATAATTCTAGACAAGAGCTTCTGAGGGCAGCTAGAGAGAAGAAATTGCTTAGGTTCAGAGAAAGGTCTATCAGAATAACATCAGAGCTGTCCACAGAAACCTGGCAAGTCAGAAAGGGCTGGCAAGACCTATTCTGGACACTTAATGAGAAGAACATGCAGCCAAGAATACTTCATCCAGCAAGGTTGAAATTCAAAATGGATGAAGGGATAATGAGCTTCCAGGAGTAGCAAGGATTAAAAGAGTATGGACCACCAAGGTGGCACTACCAGAAATATAAAGGGGGTTCTATAAAATAAGATAGAATCCAAGAGTTTCACAGAACAGAAATTTACAAAGACAATCTATAGAAACAAGGACTTCACAGACAGCATGATTTCAATCAAAACATATTTTTCCATAGTCACTCTCAATGTGAATGGCCTATATGCTCCCATAAAGCGGCAACGGGTTGCAGATTGGATAAAATGGCATGACCCATCCATATACTGTCTACAAGAGACAAATTTTTAGTAAATGTGTTGCCTACGCAAGCACATTTTGCTCCAGAACATTCCAGGGTGAAGCTTGCCTCGATCAGCTATACATCCTCTCAACCACCTCTCACCAAAATGCTTATGAGGAGGAATACCTAACAGAGGAAAAAAATGAGAGAGTGTGCCCTCTCCATCAGAACTATTGTATATGAACATAAACATATATTTTGTTCCTAATATACATTTTTACCCTAAAATACATCCAGTCTAGAAGTGAAGGGATGGAGAAGCATCTTTCATTCCAACAGGACTCAAAAGAAAGCTGGGTAGTGATTTTCATATCAGAGAAATTAAATTTTGAAATAAAGACTGTAGGAAGAGATACAGATGGACATTACATCATTCTTAAAAGGTCTAATCACCAAGAAGATCTAACAATTGTAAATATTTATGCCCCCAGTAAGGGAGCATCCAAATACATAAGCCAACTGTTAATCAAAATTAAGAGCCATATTGATATGAATACAATAATATTATGAGATCTTAACATGCCACTCTCAGTGATAGACAGATCATGCAAGCAGAAAATCAAAAAAGAAAAATAGCTTTGAATTACACATC
>RCUC01152653.1:0-47427 GCA_003697995.1 Taxidea taxus jeffersonii
AAAAAAAATCACTGTCCATGTAGAATTCTATACCCAACAAAAATATCTTTCAAACATGAAGACAAAACAAAGATTTTCTTCAGACATAAAAGCACTGAAAGAATATTTCATCTGAAGATGATGAAATCAACAAAAGATCATAAACACTTCAGGCAGAAAAAAAGTGATAGCAGATAGAAATATGTGTCTTGGTATCACAACTATTTTTTATTAATATCCCCCTAAGGAATTTTTTTTTACTTTTTCCCTAACTGCCACCTCATAAAATTTTATATCACAGATACAGTATATATCCGCTTATGTATGGCATATATTATCTGTGCTTCAACATTAAAAGTGATACTTTGCCTCCCAAGAACCAGTTTCAATCACATGGGGGTGATATCTCCACTGATAATACATGATGTATCACTTTCCTATCGCTGCTGTAAAAAAAAAAAATTATCACAAACTTGGTGGCTTAAGGCAACACAAATTTGTTAACTTTACAGTGACATAGATAAGAAGTCTGAAATGTGTGTGTTCCTTTCTGGAGCCTCAAGAGAAGAGTCTGTTTCCTCACCTTTCCTAGCTTCTAGAGATCATCCTTAACACCATGAAGGACCTAGAGGGTTCTTGGTTTATGAGTTCCTCTTCCATTTTCAAGTCAATGATATTACAACTCTCTGACCATAGTTTTAAAGAGATATCTCCCTCTGACCTCAGCCTCTGCATTCAGGCAGGAAACGTTCTTATCAGGAATCATGTGACTAGGATGGGTCCATTTGAATAATCTAGGATAATGTTCTATGAAATGTTTAAGAAGAGTAATATCTTCAAATACGTCTCCTCTAGATGCCAATGCACAAACTATACTATTTATCTATATTCCTATTCACTCTTTGACTCATTCATGATCAAGCTCAAATGTCACTATCTCTATGAAACCTGCAATCACCCATGAAGTGGTGGTCACAGCTTCCTCTCTGCCTGCAGCATGTTTGAAATCCTATTAGAAAGATTCATGTTTTCTTTCTTTCTGCAATAGTGGATCATGTATAATAGAGATGAAACTTTGTTTATCTCTATAGTCCTCAGTGTCTAGCAGGAAGCTCAATATAGCATAGATTCTTAGTAAATATATTCTGAACTAATTGATATAGAGATGAATGAATGAATGCCCCCCATTGCTTGGCAGTGTCCCATTGCTCCTCACAATTTCTATCTCCAAGATGGCTAGCAGGTTTCATCTCTAGGACATATTATGAATAACATGCAGTGGCTCTCTGGAACTTTGTCTTAATAAGGATTGTGAGGTTATCCCTGAGCTCAGAAGGAGTACCATGATGGCTCCGTGAAGTCTATCATGGTTTCTGGAGTGGGGAGAAATAACAAGTATCATGAACCTCTGTGATTCTGGCTTTGGCTATGCCTTCTGGACAGTTTTGTCTGTTGACCAGATTACTGGTCAGATTCTAGCACTGAATCCAGCAAGGCCCATCCAGTCTAGTCACAGAGATACTAATCAAGGGATAGCCAGGTTCATCAAGAAACAAAAGCCATACTAGGTCAATTTTCTTATAAATTCCTGATCAAGAAATGCACTGGGGTCACTGACCCTGGCCTCACAAATCACTCAGTCCAATCCCCTGAACCCAGAGCCCAGCTGAATCTGTGTTGGTTCCTCCCAGGCTTCCATAACCCAGCAGACAAAACCAAATATGGTTTACCCCTCACATGTGCCTCCTAGCCTGTTTTGATTTTTTTTTACACCAATTATGGGGCATAAACCACTTCCTGTGAATACCAGCTCCTGCTCAAATTTATCTTCCTGGGACGGAGATATTTGTTGCCATCGAGCTGCAGTCTCTCCTTAATATCATCCCACCTCAGAGAGCCAAGAAGAAATGCATCTAAACCTTCCCAATGTGGACCTTGCTAGGACCTCCTCCAGAGTCAAAAGCCGGCTCCGTGCCGATACTCCCTTCCCATCTCTCCCCCTCCGTCTTTGCCCTCCTCATTTCTTCTTCTCACCTTCCTTCATGTCATACCTGACTTCCAGGTAAAGAAAAGGATGGTCAACTTTTGCACCCTCCCCAACCAGCCTTCCCAGGAAGCACGCATCTCTGAGCACAATTCACACACCAACAAAATTGTTGACCCATCTTTTCTTTCTGGGGTATGTGAAGGAACGGTGTGGATATAGAGGCACACAGTGGAGTGTTCTGAGTGCTCCTCACCACTCTGGCTTTCTCGGGTGATTCCATTCCCTTCGAGACCACTACAGTGGGTATTTTCCAAGAGAGTGTGTGTCCTCCCAGTCGATGGTCCTGTGGCTCAGTCCTTTTGGTGCATTAGCACTGTCCATTTTAGTGGTCCATGCATATGAGGGCATACCTGTTCTATATCTTCCCGAAAGTGTTCACCATGCCCCTCCCCAGCAGACACCATGGGCATCCTCTCCAGACACTTCACTTTATCCTGACATTTAGCTGTGCCTTTCTCACTTTCAACATAATTACTGATATACACAGGAAGGTAAAGAGGGTGCAGTACCAAAAACCAGAGATGGCCCCAGAGTCCACACATTTTCTCTACCCAGTGGAATTTTTGATCACTAAGGGACAAAAGGACCATGTTTTCTTTCTGCTATTAAGAAGGGATATCCTGGAGTGCCTGGGTAGCTCAGTGGGTTAGGCCTGTGCCTTCAACTCAGGTCATGGTCTCAGGGTCCTGGGATCGAGCCCCACATCGGGCTCTCTGCTCAGCAGGGAGCCTGTTTCCCCCTCTCTCTCTGCCTGCTTGTGATCTCTCCCTCTCTGTCAAATAAGTAAATAAAATATTTTTTAAAAAGAGGAAAAAAAATAAGAAGGGATCTCCTGCAAAGCACTCTGAACTGATTTCTCTGACACTTTGTATCCCTTAGAAACCAGCTTCTCTCTTTCCTTTGACAAAAACAAACAGAGGGGTGTTATTTTCCAGAAAGGTGAGTTTCTTGAACCTAACAGGTAGCTGCACCAATAGAAGATTTAACTGAACTCTTGAAACACAGACCAAGACCAGAAATATGTGTTGCACGTCAAAATTACTTAATAAATGCTTATTCTACAAATGGATGAGTGAATAAAGAAGTGAATTGCTTTACCTACAAGTGTCTAAAAATCTATGTTTGTACGTATCTGTCTTATCTCTGTCTCTTTGAACTGGATTTGCCCATGGCTACACACACAAACACACACACACACACACACACACACACACGTCCTGTACCTGAAATTGATTAAATGCATCTCCACCCTAACTGCACAATTCCCAGGTCTTTCCTTGAATGTCCCTGCCCTACACTCAGTGTGAGTCCTCAGTGCTCATCTCAGATTTTCCACACCATGATTCTGATCCCCTTACAGACAGTGCAGTTGTACTCTTCCCAAACAAACACCTACCAGCCCTGGGGGGAATGTGTGCAGACTCTGGGCACTGAGGAGGTAAAACGTCAGGCTTTTATAAGGGCACATATGTGGAGAGAGGGGCATCAGGTGGCTAAGCTCCTACACTCACATTCTAGATCACTTTAGGGTTTGCTAGCTATTTTAGACCCATCAGCTAGAGCCACTGATGTCTTCCTCTGGAGGCTCTGAAGCATTTAATCCTGAGTGAATTCTTGCTAAGGGTACCACTCATCCGTCTTGTTAACCATTCCACTAGATATCCAGGAGAGAAATTAGGAATTCTAGGGCAGGGGTTCACAAAGCAGAGGTCTAACTTAAGACGGAAACCTGAGAGAAAGCAAATTTGTCTTTGAAATCCTGGTCAAACCATTTACCAAATGTTTTATTTTGGACAAGTTATAAACCTCTCTGGAACCCAATCTTTTCATCTAGAAAATACTAATAGTACCAATTTCAAAGGATGTTATGAAAATTGAATTAGATAATCTATTCAAACACTTAGGATGCTGTCTGGCACATAGTGCATTCTGCAGACAAGGGAACTTACTGGTTAACCACCTAGATGACGGGTAAAAAGTTAAAACAGTTTCTCATAAGGGCATCAAGTAGATCTGAGTGTCCTGATCATATCCCTGGGATATGACCAAGATGAAGACGCTGGGAATAGTCTGTTCTAGAAGGGAGGTTATTAATGTCAGTGTTCAAATTCCAGACTTTTTTAGTGGGCACAGAACTCTCTAGATCAAAATGTAAATACTGACACATTAAACATCAAATAGATTAAGTGATGTGTGGTATCCTGCATTGGATCCTGGAACAACAGAAAAATGACAATAATGGAAAAACAGGTGAAATCCAAAGGGAGTCTGGAGTTAATAGCAGTTAACTATAGTAAACCAACCACTCTTGGTTTCTTAGTTCTGACAAATGTACTGTGGTTATATTAATTTTTTATTATGTTATGTTAGTCACCATACAATGCATCATTAGTTTTTGATGTAATGTTCCATGATTCATTGTTTACCTATAACACCCAGTGCTCCATGCAATCTGTGCCCTCCTTAATACCCAATAGATGTTAACATTAGAACAAGCTGGGTGAAAGATACACAGGAATTCTCTAAATTAGCTTTGAGACATTTTTGTAAATTTAAAGTTATTCTAACATCAAAAGTTTATTTTAAAAAAATCAAATAGGTCCCTTTAGCCTTTGGAGAATTTTCCACAGTGGATTTATTTAGACTTAAAGTCATGTCTTTCATTTTGGCTTCCCGGGTGATACCAGGAGAAGATGGAAGGACTGGGTCCCTTCTCCCTGGGTGTAACCAGCATGAGAGTCACTCCTATAGTCTCATCCTGGCTGTTTTTCTCATTTCTCCAGATCTGGCTGTGGCAGAGATGGGACCTGTTCCACGCCAGAGCCTGGTTACCATCTTAGCTTAATTTGAGAGAAAGATGAGGTGTCAGAAGGGAAAAGTGGCCAACATTTGGTTTTTCTGAGCTCATTTTTCTCATAAAAGTCAATGAATGTCTTATGACTCTGTACCCCCTCCCCCAACACATTGTCCCCATTGGACAACGTAGCTGAGAGACTTCATAATGGCTTCTTGAAGGCCCTGAGACAGGTCCCTGGATCTGTACCCCTAATGGGTTAGCAAAACAAGAGATAAAGAGGAGGAAACACCATTTCACTGAGCAATTACACTAATTCCAGAATGGTTTTGAATGTTCTACATTCTTACTGAAGTCTCATCCTAGGAAATGAGGATGCTGAGAGTCAGGGAGGCCCCAGACTTGCCCATAGCCATTTGAGTAGATACAATAGATGACTACATAGAGGGGGAATGATGTAAAAATTCCAGTTTCTCCCTGCTTCCCTCAGATACATACACACAGACACAGACCCACACATGCCTCTTTTGGAGGTCAAAACATCTCTGATTTCACTAAATATGTGCTGACCAATTGTGCTCAGTGCTTGGCACACATTTAATGCTAACAACACTTACCCATAGTTAACCCTGTTTTACAGAAGAAGTAAATGAAGCCTGAAGATCTTTCGTACTTAAGGTTTACATAGTTTATAAAGTGGCAGGGCTAGGATATATATGCAGCCAATCTGATTCTAGAGTCTGGACTTTTAATCACTTCATCACTCAATGAATATTTGTTGAATGAATGGATGGGAAAACAGCTTTGATGAAGGAGTGCAGAGTTATCTCAATAATATCGTGCCCTGGATCCCACGTCTAGAATGTGTGAGACCATTTCTCCTGGAGTGAGCAGTCCCAACAAGACCAGTGCTCTCCAACTTAACTTCTGTCTTTGCCTCGTGTCTTCCTTCTCTTGGGGAACTTGACAGGTGCTTAATGCAGGGCAAAGAGAAAAAATGCCACCCAAAATATTTTAATCAAGAGAGAGAACACATACACACAAAGAGGGAGGGGAGAGCACATGTAAAGGAAATTTCTGTTCTTGTTCTCACTAGCTATAGGGCATATGGCTTTGGGGAAGATACCAGCATTCTGGGCCTCTTTCCTTACCTAAGAAATGGACTAACGGTTGTTGTGAGAATCAGACATCATTTCTCCAGAGTCTCTGCACCACGGACGGCAGAGGAGATGCCCTACACGACTAGTTTTTATGTTTTTTATCTTTACTGTCATCCTTGTCTATTCATAAAACCTATTTACTTCAGCAGGGTCTCCCAGCCACATGCCACCCAAACGCAAGCACTGAGGCCACATGTCCCCCAAATCCTAATACCACCCAGGCAGATGAAAGTCTGAGCTTTAACAAGGCTTATCATCAGAGTGGAGAAATGAAAGGGTTCAGCTGGGCTGGAAAAAGAAAGAGTGTGTCCAAGTCAACAGAAGGAGGCCTTTCCATGGCCTCTGCATCCGATACCTGACCCACTCAGCTAGAGGACGGATGCCATCTCAGAATCTCTGTCCTGAAACCATGGTCTTTATTATCAGTAGTCATACCAGCAATGAAATTGAACCTAAGCTCTACACATGAACAGACGAATTAGCAAGAACACCTACTACCAACAAACACAGAACTGAATTAAACTCTATATTTTGTGTATGCCTTGGTGGCTCATTGCTTTCAGCTCAGGTTGTGATCTCAGGGTTGTGAGACCCAGCCCCATGCTGGGCTCTGTGCTCAGCAGGGAGTCTGCTTGAAGATCCTCTCCTTCTGCCCCTCCCCTACTCTCTCTCTCTCTAAAATAAACAAATCTTGGGGCGCCTGGGTGGCTCAGTGGGTTAAAGCCTCTGCCTTCAGCTCAGGTCATGATCCCAGGGTCCTGGGATCGAGCCCCACATCGGGCTCTCTGCTCAGCGGGGAGCCTGCTTCCCTTCCTCTCTCTCTCTGCCTGCCTCTCTGCCTACTTGTGATCTCTGTCTGTCAAATAAATAAATAAATAAAATCTTAAAAAAATAAATAAAAATAAAAAATAAAATAAATAAATCTTTTTAAAAATAAATAAACTGTATCTTTGGGAGGTATTACCTTTGACATTTTTTTTTTCTTCTGTTTGGTCTACTGCTAATGGGTTTGGTTGAAAAGTAAGAGAAAGGGACACTTGGGTGGCTCAGTTGGTTAAGCGGCTGCTCTCGGCTCAGGTGATAATCCCAGGGTCCTGGGATCGAGTCCTGCATCGGGCTTGCTTCTCCATCTCCCTCTGCCTGCTGTTCCCCCTGCTTGTGTGCTCTCTCTGTGTGTCAGATAAATAAATAAAAATCTTAAAAAAATAAAAAAGAAAGGAAAAGTAAGAAAACAGCATAACAGAGAAAACTCAAGAGACCATGCAAGGACTCCAGGAGTGGAAAAGCCTGGGGAGAGCCTAGTCCCTCATCATAGTGGGTCCCTCCCAGCAAGAATTAGGATTGTAATCAGTGCAATCATGGCCAGGGCCCTGATCATCCCTGCACATACAGGATACAGGGCAGGGCTTTGGGGGGGGGGGGAATACTTTCCAGGTGAGGTCCTTGTGAGAGGGAATTCAGGGCAACTGTTTTCTGAAAAAGCAGAATAGCCCCATCCCAGTACCAGGAAGACAGAGCCTGGGCTGCCCTGGACCTCTGTTCTCTTGACCGATTTTCTGCAGACCCTTTCTTTCTTCTTTCTTGTTTTCCTTGCAGAGATTTTCATCTGGCTTGTTTTTGTGTCTTCTCATCTTCTTCTTAAGCTGAGAATACTTTTTTTCTCTTTTTGAGGCAGTTGTTTCCAATAAATCCCTGCTTGTTTTCTTTAAGTTGCTCAGTTATTTTAAGTTTCCTCTTTCACAGCCCTCTGTCTGCATTTCTGCTTTTCATCTGGGCTGCTTGGTTCACTCCGTTTCTGGAATGAAGTCAAAGGGAGGTATTGGAAACTCAGAGAGCCTAGCCTGCCCCTGGGAGCCCAAGGGCCTGGCATAGGACTAAATCCACCTGCTGATCTTTCCAGCACTTTTACTATGCCTCACATTGACTATTCACACAGCTGGAGACACCTTGACTGGCCATGAGGACAATCAATGTTCCTGGTTTCCATAGGGGCAATCTAGTTATACACTAGGTAGGACCTTTGATCTGAGTGCTTCTGTGTGTGCCTATCAGTGGGGGCCATGGCAGAAAGCATTTAGCACACTCAAATTGGGGACTTAAAAAGTGTTTAACGAAAGAACAATATACAAAGGTATAGGCAGGCTGCAGACAAAGCACAAAGGACAGAGCAGTGTCCTAAGGATAGCAACAGCAGAATTCTTTTATCACCCTCCTCTTGAAAGGATAAGGACAGGGAGCAGCCCTCTGGAGAGAAAAGACCCTGTAGGAGGACCTGCCATCTTGGCCCATGGATGCGGCCAGCCTTGGTACTCACAGGGAGGGAGATGAAAGATTGTAAGCTTCCATCCCACTTCCCGCCCCTCTGAAATTTCCCACTGAGACTCCCCAGAAGTCAAGAGAACCCACTGGGGTTGTCAATATTGATCAGACTTTTGGATCATTGACCAGGGTGGGAATGGATGGAGGATGAATCTGGAGGGGCAAATAGAAGTTACTCAGCAGAAGGAACATGCAGGTTTACGTAGCTCTCTGCTCATATATACATACACATATATACATGAGTGTGTGCTAAGCAGCTCATGAAAGCAAGTATCTGGGTTTTCTCTAAGGGAGGAGTCATTCAGGGGCTACCCCTTACTCTGTTCAGTCTGTACAGATTACAAAATCTTGATTTCCTCTAATTCTGACTACTTAGTGTTTGAAGAGCAGGACAGAGTACTGGAAATGGGAATCTCCTCTGGGATCATATGTGTTCAAATTATCTTCAGATATTGAGGTGACAAAATGTTTCAAGGATGAGATATGTAAAAAAAAAAAAAAAGACTTTTCTTTCTTCTAAAGAACTCACTCCAGGAGAGAGAAAAGAAAAGGATGAATCCTTCCATGTGAAGAGAAACATCCCAACCACCTCACCTGAGTGGGTGGAGAATAGAGACTCATTCAAATGATGGGGCATTAAGGAAAGGGGCTTTTTGTAGGAGCCTCAAATGAAAATGAAATCAGGGATTGGGTTAAGTCAGCAGCTCAGTAAAGATTTAAAATGGAGCTCAGAGACTCTGAAAGAGACATCAGGTTGATGTCACATAGACTAGGTCTGTAATTGTTGGTATATTACATAGCCTCTCAGCACAGCACAGTATCCATGTCCACAATATGGCACTATTACTTTGGAGTGTATTGTTGGCATGTCTCTTTCTATCATTAGGTCATCAAGGTCTTGTTGACCATTATATCCCTAACATGTGGCCTGGCATCCAGGAAGTCCACACCAGTAGTCTCTTGTTGGACAAATGAATGCTGGTATTTGTCCATTCTGAGGACTTTACATGGGACTAGTGTGTAGCTCTGAGTTTCACTGGATTGGGCCAGGAAAGAGCTATCCATGCTATTCAGGTTTCACTTTAACCAATCCCTCCACAAAGTCAAGGCCATGAACTTACTTTCATACCCAAGGGGAAACCCTCTCTCTCATGAGTTTTGGTTGTCAAGACTCATCCCATTTAACCTGCATAGTCCAGCTCCTGTATTCTTGGTCCAGCCTTTTTCAAGGCCCAGCTCATCAAGCTTTAATTAGTTCCTCTGCATTTGCTCCACCAACACCTTATTTTGAATCTAGGCTTCAGCTGGACAACACCATGCATGTCGCCACTTTTTAAAGTCACAATTTTCTCCCCTCCTTCCTTCCTTCTCTCCTTCCTTCCTTCCTCTCTCTCTTTCTTCTTCATCTTCGTCTTCATCTGCTTCTTCAAAGAACTTATTTATTTCATTCCATTTTCCAAGGAGTTACAGTTACCTGAGAGAGTAAAAGGAAATGTAAATATCCATGTGGTACCTAATCCTTTCCTGTCCATCCCCACAACTACTCTAATATCACAATTCTCATCATATAAAGGACTAAGCTGATTATCACAAAAATGATAATCATTCAAGGTTGAAATCATTCAAGGTTTCAGGGTGAGCAGCAGCAGTTCCTCAGTCTGGACCCTGATCAATCTGTGACCAAGCCTGTGCTCTTTCTGTTCTACCAATAACAGAGGAGTCCCACTTCATCCCAAGTACTTCTGTAACTGTGTCACTTTGAAAGAACTGAGCAAAGGAAGGGCACCACCATCTTTCTTTGGCAAACCCCATTTCCATTTCAATTTAATTTAGATTTAATAAAATGCTTAATGAATCTTAATTAAACCTAAGTTGAAATTAAAAATGGTTTAACAAGGTTTAATGGTGATGTGAGAAATCACACAATTCCACTTAAATAAATATTTTCCTAATAACAAATAACCATTTCATTAGTAAGGAAAACATTGCCATTAAGTCTAAATTAAATTAAATTATCCATAATTTACTGGCATAGTTCACAGCATACATTAATGAAAAATATGTAGTTTGTGTAGGGTTTTTTGTTTTGTTTTGTTTTTTGTTGTTGTTTTTAACTGCCTGTGTGCTACAAATGACTCTAGAGAATTTAAAAAGGTAGAGAAGATTGTAATGGGTATATGGTCTGAAGTCAATGGAAAGATCTCTGAGATTCTGTATTATTTAATAACAGAGACAATGAGAAAGGGGGAAGAGAAGACATGAGGCTTTTCACCAATGCTGTGTGGATTACTATCAATGTCACAACCATAAAATGGGGTATTGATAGGGGTGGGTGAAAAGATTAGGAACCTAGGCTATCTCTAGCTCAAAACAAAAGTGGGGAGAAAAATGGCTCATATCGGATATGATGAGGAAAGACAGAGGATGCAGAATATGAGAGGGGAGAAGAGGGCCAATCATGCTTCCTGGTGTGTGTGTGTGTGTGTGTGTGTGTGTGTGTATGCATGGGCATGGGCATGGGCATGCATGTTTCTGTTTTCTATTTCTTCTTCTTTTTTTTTATTTCTTCATGGTTGAACTTGAAGCATGAATTATGAAAGAGATTGGATAGAGACCATTCTAGGAAAGGATATATCTAGATTTCTAGAATAGGGGATCAAATTCCAGATTGGGAGATAGTTTCCAGCAAAAGAAAGGGCAATGGGAAAGGGCTGTAAGGAAGGGGTAATGGGGCTTCATGATAAGGTCCCAGTTCGGGTTTCACTCCACAGTGCTGATGTGGAAGGATAGGGAAGGTGCTGTGAGCAGAACTGTAAACCTTGCTGTGACTTGAAGGATGTCAGAGACATATTCCCAACCAGTATTTTCCAAATCCAAGAGATCACCCCCACTTCCCAAGTCTCCTAATCTCAAACTTTCCCATACAGAAAATATAAAGTGTACCATAATTCTCTCTACCACACACAGGACAGTATCAAGGACTATACTGATACTAAAGCCATGAGCCACATGGGGATATTGAGCTTTTGAAATATGGCTACTCCTAATTGAGATGTGTGCTGGGAATATAAAATATACTCTGGATTCAAAGGCTGAGAGAATAGAAGTATCTCACTAATATTGTTTTCTATCAGTTACATTAATACTTATTTTATACTGAGTATATGAAAGTAATGATATTTGGGGGCTAATTCTGAAATAGTTTAAAAATTAATTTCTCCTGTGTCTTTTCATTTTATTCAAGGTGGCTACTAGAAACTTTTAAATTATGTCTGTGGCTTTCATGATATTTCTAGTAGAGTTCATCTAGTTGGATCTACCTTAAACAAAGCAATGGGCATATTTCATTCTTTTTTGTGTTAGCATTAACACACATTCTTTCACCCATTCATTTATTCAACAGATATATTTGAACATTCATTAGCATGGACTCTGTACTAGGCTTTGGAGATAAGTGGTAAGAAGGAGCCAGTCCTGTGCATCTGAAGCATGTCCATCCACACATCTTCACAACACATGCTCAAGTGTATTCAAATCAACACATGGATGTGCACATATTCACATATGCAGGCAAACAAGTATGAAGAGCCACAATCAGGTGCTGAGAACCAAACACTCCTTGAGTTAGAAGTCTTTAACTCTTCTGGTAGGTTCAGCTACTCTAGCACCCAGCCAAGGAAAGCCACCGCTCTGCATTTCCAAGAGGTCAGTCAGAAACTAGAAGTGTGGTCAAAAACTATCTTTGTAATTTTGGCAGAGCTTATAGATCAGAGTTGCAAGGGAGAAGACCAAATAGGGCAGATTCAAATCTATCTGTTCATGCCTGAGCACACCAGGAAAGGCCAGCAGGGGTAGGCTCTTGGGAGTAGGTTTTTTCCCATGGAAGTTCCTCTTCTTGGGCCCAACTTCCTGGGGAGTGAGGGAGTAACACTGGCTGGGCTGATGTTAGAACAGTTTGGTGTGGTCTCATTCAAATAACTTTCTGGCTCACCCCTCAGCTTTTCAGCCCAGGAAGTGGGGGAGAGGACTGAGGTAACATTAGACAGGTCCAGTTAGGAGTTAGAAACCACACAAGTGATTTTAATAGAAAATTTAATATAACAAAATCCATGGTGAAGAACTGGGAAGAAAAAGAGAATACCCTGGGGTATTGAAAAGTAGCAAGTACAAGAAATAGCTACCCCTCTAAGGCTGCAGGAACAGGGAAAAGAAGTTTGAGTTGTGAAAACGTAGAAACTGAGAGGACAGAAGCCCAGAGCTGAAACAGGCAAGGGAGGAGGGTTTCCAGTCAGTCAGCGCTAACTGGGAAACGGAAGTCGTCTTTGTCATTCTGTTTGTCATGATAGAACACTATAGACTGAAGGCTTAAACAGAAATTTAATTTCTCTCATTTCTGGTGGCTGAGAAGTCTAAGATCAAGGTTCCAGCAGGGTTTCGTTCCTGGTAAGAGCTTTCCTCCAGGCTCTTACCAGGCATTGGCGAATTCCTAATGCCTACTAATGTGCCTATATCTTAGGCATACTCAAAAAAATGTTGGTGGAATGAATAAAATAAAGTAGAGGAGAACAGGCAGAAAATGCATGTGAAAATTTCCCAAAAGCTGAATATAGAAGTGCAAAGCCAGAAAGGAAGACAGCTGCCTTCTTGCTGTGTCCTCATATAGCAAGGATAGAAACTATGGTCTGGTCTGTACCTCTTCTTGTAGAACGCCAGCCCTGATGGGGTACGGCCCCTCCCTTGAAATCTCACATAACTTTTATCACCCCCTCACAGGCCCTATCTCCAAATACAGTCACATGGGAGTTGGAGCTTCAGTGCATGAATTGGGCTGGGCGGGGGGGCTGTGTGTGTGTGTGTGTACTGTATTCAGTCCCTAGAAGGGGTTATGACACTAATTCTACAAGGGTCGTTTAAAAATATGTCCAACTGGATTCAGCTGCTGAGATGGGAAAGAAGGGCTCTCAGGGTGAAGAAGCTTTGCTAAGGGCATAGCTGAGAGAAACAGGAAGCAGAGACCAGAAGCACCTGCCCCTTCTTCCAGTTTTCCGGCCTCTCTCTAGCTCCCCCTACTGACAGAGACTGGCATGGAGTCAGGCGGTAAAGCAGAGAAGTGGTGACTGAGCTCGAGGTACACAAGGTACAAAGAATCCAAGGGTGGGGTGGAACCCCGAGAGGTAGTAGCTTAATAGCCAGCGCGGGGACAGACATAAACATGAAAGATGATGAAGACACGAACACTGTCTTCATAAGTTTATTGTGCACAATTTTATCTCCAGGAAAAAAAAATCCACCAGAAACAGAATCATTGGTCAAATCCATTTAGGAAATCTTCATGGTACCCTCCTGTTCAGAATTCATAAAGATGCTTTGGCCGAGGAAGTCCTTGGATAAGTTTTGCCATAAAGAGACATGTGTTTCTTTTAACAGAGAGTTCCCCAAACATCCTGGACCATGGATGTAGTTTCTGTTTGTTTGTTTGTTTGTTGGAACAACTATCAATTTCCAAAACAATTTTCCAAACATCTTCTGCAAAACTTTGAGAAGCATGTGCTGGTAATGATATTGTCACTAAGATCATGATAGATATATGATAAACTGTGGCCCACTAATAAAGTAACTCACATTTGAACATGTTGTACTTTTCCATAAATGCTTTAGTCTAATGACAGCTGACGCTAACTGTGCAGGAGGGTGATCACCCTAATGTCCCTGGGGATTCCTATGACACAGAAGCCCTGTGAGAGCAGAAGACTCTTTTTTTTCTTTCTTCTTCACAATTGTATGCTCAGCAACCATCACAATGCATGGGACCTAGTAAACATCCAATAATGTGTGCTATATGTGGCTGTGGGGGAATGGAAGGAGGAGAGCAAATGATTGGGCAAAAGGGCTAACAATAACATTTCATGTGCAAATCAACACAGGGCATGGCGAGAAAGAAATACAACGCTGTCCTGTAGGAAGGCAGTGAAGCTGCTATGTGATTTAAAGTTTTCTGGTAACTCCACTTTAAAAGTAAAAAAGGGACTGGTGGAACTAATTTCAATAATATATCTTACATAAAACAATCTCTCCAATAAGTAATCAATATAAAGACATTAATACAATATTTTGCATTCTTTCTATTAAATCCTTGAGATCTGCTGTGTACTTTACATTCACAGCACCTATTAGTTTGGCCACATGTCAAATGTTCAACAGCCACATGTGGCCACTTGTCTTAGACATCACGGATAGAGACTTATCAGGTACAATCCCAAATTAGGGGGATATGTGGTGAATGGTCAGATTAGGAAATGGATATTGAGCCAGAAATCATTGTCCCATTGCAGGTACTGAATATTGTGAGAATACCTTATTTAACTGACATTATTCACACGTAAGTTCATGGTGAATATGAAACAGAGTTCAAATGACAAGAAAGCAAGCAAGCAAGCATAAGTTCATGGTGAATGTGAAACAGAGTTCAAATGACAAGAGGGAAAGAAGGAAAGAAAGAGAAAGAAAGGAAGGAAGAAAAAAAGAGAAGGAAGGAAGGAAGGAAGGAGAGTAAGTTAGTTAATAGGGAGTCGTTTCACCATGGTGGATTCTACTCGAAAGGCTAGTGATATTTTAACACTTGAAAAAGTGATAGGATAAAGGTTTTAGAGAAAATGAAGACTAGAAAGTAGCATGATAATTAGAAATTCCTTTCTCTTCCCAAACCCAATATTTGTCATTGACATTAGAAGCCTAGGGTAGGACCATGTGGTTTCTGAGTTTATATGTCCTATGAAGATGGATGCCAAATCTGTCTTACCCATTGGTGAATTCCTAATGACTAGTAAAGTGCCTATAACTTAAGGATACTCAAAACAATATTGGTGGAATGAATAAAATAAAGTAGAGGAGAACAGACAGAAAATGCATGTGAAATTTTCCTAAAAGCTGAATACAGAAGTGCAAAGCCAGAATGGAAAATCCCACGTGAGGGGAAGCCATAGTGCCACCACTCCCCAGCTGTGCCTTGTCTTCACTCTCATTCCAAGGGGCTGGGACAATGAAAATGTTTATAGCCTTCCTGCCCAAAGATGTTTCATTATCTTCCCTGCGACTGCAGGAAAGGGTTATACAAAAATCTGGAACATTTCTCCAACCTTCTGATTGTTAGTTTTCTCCAATCCACTCTCCAAACTGACCACAGAGTATAATTCTTGTCGGCATAGGACTTCCTCTAGGGAAAGTTTTGTTCATCTCTGTGTAAATGCCTTAGTGTCCAGCACAGTGCCTCTTACCTAGCAAGCTCTCTAAAAATAGTGTTTTGTATATTGGAAGGAAGGAAGGGAGGAAGGAAGGAAGGAAGGGAGGAAGGATGGAAGGAAGGAAGGAAGGGGAGGGGAGGGGAGGGGAGGGGAGGGAATTAACAAAATGTCATATCAACATTTTCAATATATCTTTGTACCTTAACAGGCCATTATTTTAGTAGAACCTAAATTTGGTATTTTTGACGTTATTTTCACTATACATTCACATCTAAAGTTTGTCTTCCAGAGGGGAAATGCATGAACCCTGGTTCATATATGCAAACCCTGCATGTCTATAAAGGGTTTTTCACACATCAGGGCAACATTCTTGAATCTACACATCTTTACGACATTTTTCTTTTTTCTTTTTTTTAAATTTTTTAAATTTTTTTATAAACATATAAGGTATTATTAGCCCCAGGGGTACAGGTCTATGAATCACCAGGTTTACACACTTCACAGCACTCACCATAGTACATACCCTCCCCAATGTCCATAACCCCACCACCTTCTCCCTACACCCCTCCTCCTGGCTCCCCTCAGTTTGTTTTTGACATTAAGAGTCTCCTTTGGTTTGTAAGACATTTTTCTTAAAATGATAGCAATTCTCTTTATTCTGCCTCCCAAGAGTTAGAGACAACTTGACATTTGCAACATAAGGAAACCCTTCTTCAGACTGAATGACCCTTCACAGTTCTCTGTTCTTGGACACAGACCATCTCTCACATGGCCATCAGCTCTTTGTTAGAAGCCCTTATGTGACAAGCCTTTCAAAGCCTTCTTGCCCCTATACCAACAATATGGTGCATCTGAGCCATCCTGAAATAGAAAACAGAGTCATCTAAAAGGGCATTTTTGTAAAATACCCATTTGCAGAAGCATAGGTGTTTTCTCTGTCAACAAAGCATGCCATATATGGGGAAGAGGAAGATGACGGGCCCTCCTGTTTGGGCTTTGAGGTCTATTATTAGTTTTTTTCTGTTGGAGAGAGGTGAGGATATAGTCTTAACATTAAAACAGAAAACCTAATCAGTATTTCAGCTGTCTGGGTATTGTGAGCCGAAGACATCTGTATTTTTAATTAGTTCTTTCATAAATGTGGTCATGGGATGTCACATGATCGCCGTAGAAACCAACACCTGGAACTTTGAAAGGACGGCCCTTCAGGGTCTCCAGGCTTGGACGGTACGCTCAGGGAAGTCCTGGCAATGGCATTAACAGTGTTATCAAGAGGCCTCCAGATCCAAATGATTTTCCTGTCTGTAAATTAAATAGTAATATGAAAACAAAATCTGCTCGGTCCAGCAGGAAGGCATAAATATAACAGTGAGAATTTCCTGTCAGAGGGACATTTTAAGTCTCTGTTATCAAAAAGCTTACCGAATGGAGCCTGATAAAGTCCTTAGCCTCCAAGAATAAGTCCAAGGGCAGCCCAGAGTTTCTAGTGGTTTTGCCAGGATAAAAAGAGCAAGGTCCTCTGGAAACCAAAACTAAGCCTGAGAGGGTGGAAAGGCACAACCTTGAGTGTACAGAAGGCCTTTTGAAACCTCTGGCTTCTAAATTCTCCTGGGGAAAGCGTCACACCCCGTGGTTAATGTAGTTACATTTAAGCAGTTCTTGGTTTTTACTCTAGGGACTCATTATGAGAAAATATACATTATGGTCTTGAGTACATGGAGAGCACTGATTATAAAAATTCAAGGCCTCCCTCTGGCCGGTCTGCAGTGCCTCTCAGTCCTCTTCCTGTTGGTCACAGGGGATCCAAGACCACCCACCAGCAGCCCATAGCCTACTGATTGCTCATTCTGCTCCTTGCAAGTCACACCGTCCTGATGGGAAGAGAGAAGCATGTTCTAGATACAACCTTTAAGGAGCTCAAATCCCACAGCTTCACTGTGACTTCGGTGGCAAAGTCTTGGAAAGCTGATTGCCTTCACTCTACTCTTTTTCTGAAATGAGGGGTTTTCTTCTTTGCCTTCTAATCATGGTCCCTTATCATGTCTAATGAATGATGATTAATAGGGAAAAATCTATGCAAACTGACATTAGGTGAAGTTTCCTCTTCTGGTCACCTCCCAGTGTCAGAGTGTGTAACTCATTATCAGCGCCATTAAATCCCCTTTAACAGCATTAGGGAATGTTGCTAAAGGTGATCACATCTAATCAAGGATTATGGGTAACTTATCCACTTCACCATATGAACGATGGGACGTGTTTAAAATTCAAGTATTAAAAGCACAATAGGAGATATGTTTTTGAGAACCAAGGTATATATTCTCAACAAATATTTAAAAAAAAAAGACATTTTGGCTATATAGTGTTGTATGTGCACATTTTTAAAAACCTGCACAAAGATAAAACCCAAAATTTAAACTGCAAACCCCAGTTATTAGATCTGCCAAATAAAGCACATTTTGGCAAAATTGAAAGAGAGTTTTGGTGGCTTTCAAACAATCCCTTATTCGAAGAAATGGCAATGCATTTCAGGAAAGAAGCACAAGAAATTTGGAGAGTCCCGTAAGTGTTCCCCATTTTATAGGGATCTCTCTGGAGACATGAGAATGGGTTAGAAAGTCAAAGCACATGCATCCCTTCGAGGTCTTTGTCCCTGTCTGTGAAGTCTTCATGGCTTCACTACTCCAGGGGATGGACCATTATTCTCACCAGAGGTGGGGCAGCAGAAGTGATGTCGGCTACCTACGGAGTAACACCTGCTCACTGGGACCAGACCCTGTCTGAGGCAAAGGCTTCCACTTGATCAATACCCAGGCACACGTGTGATCGCTGCCCTCTCCCACAGACACACAAAATGCAAGTTTCTCAGGTGGAATCTGGGTTTTATAGAATGAGGATTGCACTGAAGTTTGAAATAAGGCTGTCTTGATCTCTTCTCCAATTCTAAAAGTTACCCCTGAGGGTAATCCCTGCACCCTATTGTTAAGTAGAATCCCAGAGAGCAGGAAGGAACTGCCACAGGGAGCTTACTACCTGGGAGCAAATCAAAGGTTTTTAATACTTTATGCTACCAATATAGGTGTATATTTGAATGACTGCTTTTGAAGTTCCTGGCCTAAGTCTTACCTCCCCAGATGGTGTTCAAAGTTCTACTTCACATAAGTCAAACAAAGGTGACCTTCAGACAATAGAATTCCATGGGTTTGGTTACTAGGATCTGGTTCTAAAATTTAGAAGATACTTTCAATATTCATTGGTAGTAAATATTTGTTTTAAGATTATTTTCTCTTTTTTACATATTTATTATTTGTCCCTTGTTTACTCAGAAATAATTTTAAGATTGCTAACAATGGGAGCTTTGCATTTAAGATAAAAGTCAAGGGCTCTATAAATACAGAACAACAATCTAGATAGTTGTATCTGTGACCTATCCAGTAGAAATAGTGCATGGAATACATAAGTAGACAAATATTTACTTTAAAAAATCTTGGAAGTCTAAAGTGAAAAAATTAAAGTTATACAGTTTTTTAAAAAGGTTTATTTATTTTAGAGAGAGAGAGAGATCAGAAATTGGAGGGGCAGAGGGAGAGGGAGAGAGACTCTCAAGCAGACTTAGCACTGAATGTGGAGCCTGATGTGGGGCTTGATCCCACGACCATGAGATCACGACCATGAGATCATGACCTGAGCCAAAACCAAGAGTTGGACATTTGACTGGCTGTGCCACCCAGTGCCCCAAGAGGTACATAGTTTTAATTATCTCATAAATGTGAATAAAGCCATTAATTTTATTTAAAAAAAAGTTTTGATAGCCCTGACCTAGAACTCAGAGTCACTTTGCCCATTCATAAATCGTGGTCCCATAAATCAAATTCTCAGCTTTTCAATACTTAGGGGGAGAGCTTGTAAGGAGGGTATGGCCAGACGTGGCCACAGGGGGAAGAAATACCCCCTCTGTCTTTTTTTTTAAAAGATTAATTAATTAATTAATTAATTAATTTGAGAGAAACACAGTGAGAGAGAGCATGAGAGGCTAGAAGGTCAAAGGGAGAAGCAGACTCCCTGTGGAGCTGGGAGCCTGATGTGGGACTCGATCCCGGGACTCCAGGATCATGACCTAGTTGAAGGCAACTGCTTAACCAACTGAGCCACCCAGGCGCCCCTACCCCTTCTGTCTTATCCTTTTGGGTCACAAGTCAGTGGCAATTAGAATTGCAATAACAACCTTAGCACACATCTTTGGATTCCTTGTATTTATTGTGCTTTCTCTTCTTCAGTCAGAGGTTTGTGTGTTCATTTGTTCAGTCATTCATTCATTGATCTTTCCATTTGGAATGAACATTCCTCCTTCAGAGGACCCACCCTCCCTACAAGGCAGTGAAGCTTTCATGTGACATGTTTAGCATAGGATAACCTGATCCCAAATGGCCATCACTGTAAAAGCAAACATGTGTCATGGGGGGAAGGATATATATATATATATATGTGTGTGTGTATATATATATATATGTGTGTGTGTGTATATATATATACACACACACATATATATATATAAAACCCTATATATATTTTATAACATGAAAACTTCATGCTTTCAACTAACATTTCTAGGCAATCTTTACTCAAACCTCAAAATGCAGCCTCTGATACCAACCTCCCTCTTTTTTTTTTAAAAGATTTTATTTATTTATTTGACAGACAGAGATCACAAGTAGGCAGAGAAGCAGGCAGAGAGGGGGGGGAAGCAGGCTCCCTGCTGAGCAGAGAGCCGGATGCGGGGCTCGATCCCAGGACCCTGGGATCATGACCTGAGCCGAAGGCAGAGGCTTTAACCCACTGCACCACCCAGGCGCCCCCTCCCTCTTTTTAGGTAACTGAAGAAATGTAATGTGAAACAAAGATATTCCTTAAAATTGAGAGCTGAGGGTTACAACTTTCATGTCAGAAATAACAGGCCAATTTCATTTCAAATGCATTTTATTTCAAAATGGCATCATAAAAGAATGATTTATTCATGTATACTTAATTAATTTTTCTTGCAATAACAAAAGGAAGTAAATGAGTGATAGAACCAGCATTGCTTGGACACAGACATTTAATATCCACTTCCAGAATAATACAGTGGTAAAGTTAATGCTTGCCATCATTATGAACTGTGTCTTTTTCTCAGTTTGCATTTGTGTGGCTACACATGTATAAGGTCTTTTCTTGTGAAGCAATGAATGGTAGACATTATCCATACAATGCCTGTAGAAAATCAGCTCCCAAAGTGATAAGGACATGGCTGTGGCCACAATGATGAATTTTTATTAAGAATCTCTTTTTAAAATGACAGAGAGAACCAGAATGTGAGAGCTGTTCAAGGCAAGGAGGAAGAAGGGAAGCCAAATTAGAATAGATCTAGAGGGGCACCCAGGTCACTCAGCCTGTTTAGCACCTAACTCTTGGTTTCAGCTCAGGTGGTAGTCTCAGGGTCGTGAGACTGAGATTGAGCCCCATGTCCAGCTCACAGCATGGGGTCTCACTCCTTCTCCCTCTGTCCCTCCGCCTCTTGCCCTATCTCTCTCTGCCCCTCCTTCTCTAAAATAAACAAACATATTTAAAAGAATAGATGTAGAATAAGAGTCGTTTTGACCAAAATGCTAAATTAACACAGTCTTTTAACAAAAATATTTTGTATTACATTAATGGTCTTTGTTATTGCATTTTTATCCTGCTATCACTCTCTGAAATGACTTGAGAGAGTTATGGAAAGGATATGCTTACTATAGGGAAGGCTCCTGGCTGAAAACTGCAAGAGGGTGGTCATTATTTCAGGATCCTGGGATGTCTGTGCTGGAAAAAACCTGGAAGAGTCTATACCTAAAGCATTTGGGGTTTTAACTCTGATCAGTACACAATCCTCATTTATCATGGCTGTGCTGAGACTGTATTTTGGCTTGATCAAAAGAGAAGTGCTATTGACTAGCAATGTCTGCTAGGGGCATAGAGGCTGTGAGTGATGCTGTGCATGCTCAGTATTTGCCATCTCTGAGTTAGTTCAAACCCATCCTCGTACAGATGTGAAAACTGAGGCTCCAAGATTGCTAAATAACTTGTCCGAGCTCTCATAGGAGCAAAACCAGACAAGAGCCCCATCTCCCGATTCCTAGCCCTGCACCTTTTCCATTTCAGATTTCTACTAAATATGCTGTTATTTTTTTTCTAGTAAAGACACATTGCTGCATTTATGTGAATCAACAGGGAAAAAAAATACAGTCAAACTTTGTTATAAAGCAAAGAACATCTGTAGGAGCTCATCTTAAAATGAAAAAGCTGAAAATTATATCCCACTCTTAACATCCCCCACTTTGAAAATGGGGAGCGGGGGCAGATAAAGGACAAAAGTCATCTCTATAGTCTGCAATAGACGGTATCGATTCGGCAGGGCCAAGAGCATGTCAATGTTATATACGACAGCAGACCGGATTGGTGCAGAGGAGATAGTATTGTTCAATAGTCATAAATAATAATTATGTACAGGGATTGTCTCACTGATGCTCCATTCCCCTGCCTTCACTAATAATCAGAATCTGGTTCTCCCAGAGACCACCCTTCACTCTTATTCTAACAAGGCAGTAATTCTTTCTTGGCCCGTGGAAAGTACATACATCTCTGCTAAACATCCTTCCGCATTGGCACGTAAGGTGATCATAAGTTTAATTAAAGGTCGAAACAGCATCCTGGCCTCTGGTCCTCCTCACTCCTATTGTTCCTAGAGAGCTGCCTTGGAGCTGGGCTCATCCAAGGATAAGAGCCTATGGGCTTCCGTGCCTGTGTTCCCATTCCTATCTCACTATCTCACCAGGAAAAAAAAAAAAGACTTGACAGGCTTTCTTCATGGACTCTGGATTGAGACTGAAATCACCACCCAGGTTTCAGGTTTTCTTTTGAGGGACAGCAGTTCCACATTCCCTCAAAATATTTAGCGGAATTGTAAAAGCCAAAGTAAAACTCAGTGAGGACATTTCCATTAAGACTCAGGGTGGGCCAGCACTCAAGTGATTAACGCTCAGGTCAGTCCCCGCTGACAGGTGAAAACGGCCAGAGCTTCAAAAGTAGTATCAAATACAACACACCTGCAACGGGGCACAGCTCAATTAGATGCATGCCTAAAATCTCAGGTGTCCTCATAAATGCAGCCTTTTGTGTGGAAAAGAATGTTTTTTGTGTCAGATGGCCTAGCTTCAAGTCCTATCTATGTTCCTGCTAGATTTATGAATTACAAGTCATTTCTTTTTTCTCACCTGAAAATGGGGATAAGAATCGTCACCTCACAAGATCGGTAAGAAGAAAATAAGAATACTATATTTAAGGACCTTATAACTACATCTTACGCAAAAATGCTGAATGATTTTTCGTGGTTTTGAGTCCTTGTAGGCTGTATTAACATGAGCACAACAGCTAATTGTTGAAAACGAGACATTATGGTGATGTTGTAAAAGATACTACAGTGTGCCCAAGTGTAGGCTTGGAAACCAGACTTTCATATTGCCCATATTCCTAGTTCACACAAAAACTTGGAGCAACAAAAACTAAAATCCAGAGGCAAGTATGTTGGGGGGGGGGGGCATGGAGACATGGAAAGTGGCTGCAAATGCTTTACCCAAGGGAGTATCAGCTTTTGGCTGAGACAGGGGCAGTTGTCCGTTCTGACTTCAGAATTACTGCTCGTCCCTGAAGAAAAAGCCCAGCACATGTGAGGCTAGCTAGAGAGTATTTCGGGCGGAGCCGTGGGGAGCCAATGGGGGAGCAAGGAGGAGAGGGAGAGCAGCAGGAGACAGAGAGTCAGCAGATCAATAGAAGCACTTTAGGGTAATGGCCACAGCTGCAGAGGAAGAGCGGGGCTGGGCGGCAGGCAGCTCCGTCACTGCCAGGAAAGGCCCATTTGCAGGAACAAAGGGCTTCATCTGTCCTGTCAGGCCCAAGACCTCACCCAGCAGCTGCAAAGGCAGGACGCCTCTCCGTATGCCAGACGGGCTGCTGGCTACCTGCTGACTTTGCCCCATGCCAGCCTTCTAGAGTTTTCTAGAAGAACGTGGAACATGGAACTGGGAATGAGCTGAGTGTGTGAAGCGTGCTGACACCAGGGACAGAGCAGGGAGGGAGGAGTCCACAACCCTTGTGAGCCCTGCAGGAGAGCTATCGTGGAGGGTAGGATCCATGGGTGTCCACCGAGAGGAAAGAGAGCCCCCATTTCAGCCAATGGCTGCAAATTCTTCTACAGGCAACCTTTGGACAGAGCAACTTTTAAAAAGTGGAAAAAGTGACTGGTTTGTTCTTCAGGCTTTGTTCCTTTCCCAAGTCCCTCTGTAGAGTGTGTGCCAGAAAGGAAAATCAGCTCCATCCAGCATGGTAAAGGGAATAAGGGCAAAGCTGGAGGCCTGACAGCTCCACGTGCCACAGCAAATGCCAAGTGGGCAGAAAAGTGCCAACCTTTTAGGATAATCTTGACTGAGTAAGTAGCTAACTGTTCTGGGATCATGAGCCATGAACCTGGCATGGGGGCCTGGTACTATCATGATCAGTGGTGTTAGAAAATGAAGAAACAAAGTATACAGGGTGATGTGATTTGTCTGAGGTCATATTGATTTGTGAGTGGCAGAGCTGGGGCTCCAACCTAATCAAGACTGTCCAACACTGTAGCTTGTGCTTCAGATCTTCATTCTGTACCAGCTAGAGTGGGTCTGGGCACTTGCACTTACCACAGTAATACTCAGTGTGTTTGCTCCCTCCTAAGATGTGACCAGTGAATGTGTCTTCTTACATTAGTCAAGGTTCTCCAGAAAAACAGAACCAATAGGATATAAGAGACATGTAAAAAGGGATTTATTCTGAGGGATTGACTCACATAATTATAAATAGAGGCTCAGAAGTCTGACCGTCTGCTGTCTGCAAGCTGGAGGCCCAGGAGAGCCAACGGTGTAACTTTCAGTCCAAATCCAAAAGCCTGAGACCCACAGTATCCCATGGTGTAAGTCCGGGTCTGAGTTCGAATGGCCAAGAACCAGCTGCACCAACATCCAAGGGCAGGAGAGATGGATGTCCCCAGTTAAGCAGGGAATGCATTTGCTTTCCCTCTACCTTTTTGTTCTATTCAGCCCTTAACAGATCAGATGAGACCCACCCACACGGAAGGCAGTCTTCTTTACTCTGTCTACCAATTCAAAGGCTCATCTCTTCCAGAAACATCCTCCCAGTCACACCCAGAAAGAATGTGTTACCAGCTATTTAGGCATCCCTGAGCCCAGTCACAGTGATAGGTAAAAATAAACCATAATAAGAGACTCTTAATCATAGGAAACAAACTGAGGGTTGCTGGAGGAGAGGGGGTTGGCAGATGGGGTAACTGGGTGATGGACATTAAGGAGAGCACATGATGTCATGAACACTGGGTGTTAAATAAGACTGATGAATCATTGACCTCTACTTCTGAAACCAACAATACATTATATGTTAATTAATTGAATTTAAATTTAAAAAAATAAATAAGTAAGAAATTAAACCCTCCAGTAAAAAATTAAACTCCCCAGAAGCTCTATTAGGGTGAATTTCATGGTTGTAACTTTTTTGAAGATTGTAATACAGATTTCTGGAAAAGAAGTCATTGATCTAAAGGTAAATGACTATAGTAGAGGAATTCATGGCCAGGCCCAGGCACATGGGGGGAGATGAAGTCGAATGGTAGATGAGAATGCTCATACTGGGAGGCGTTGGTGAAGCATCTACCACGTGCTGAGTATCTTACATCAAGTTGCACATGTAATCATCACAACAATCCCTCTGAAGTGGCTATTCTTATATGAATGAGGAAAGAGTTCTGTACTGTTCAGCTGCAGAAAATCTTTCAGCTGATGAGTATTGTGGCCAAGATTCAAATGCTAAGGCAGCCTGACTTCAGAGCCCATGCTCTTAGCCACCATATCTTACCACCTGTTATGGCTCAACACATTTCTCCCCCTAGTCATGGGTATATCTGGCAGGAACATATTGTAAAAAAAATTTAAAAGAAAAACAACTGGATGATCTAAAAAGCAAGAGGCCAGGAGTCTCTCTCTCCTCCATGTGAAATTCTATAGTTTCACTTTGGCTCATTGGAATGGAAGACCAACCTTTCAACATTCTTCAAGAGACCTTTTGTTGAACTAGATGTGTTCTGAGTGCTTACTGAGCACTTCCATAGTGGAGATTATGCTAAAGCCTGAGGCAAGATAAACCAGAAAGACCTAGGGTCTGCCCTCAGAGGCTCACAGTCTAGAGGAAGCATCAAGAAATACTTGTAAGGGGCACCTGGGCAGCTCAAGTAGGTTAAGCATCTGCCTTTGGCTAAGATCATGATCCCGAGGCCCTGGGATCAAGCCCAAGTTGGGCTCCCCACTCAGCAGGAAGCCTACTTCTCCCTCTCCCTTTGCCCCTCTCCCTGCTTGTGTGGGTGCTCTCTCTCCCTGTCAAATAATTAATAAAATATTTTTTAAAAAGAAAAAGAAATACTTGTAATACAAGTATAAGAGTAGAGATGTACACAATGTGCTGTGAGAATACACAGATTTTCATCAACTGACTCTATCCATGGGAGTAAGGGAAGCCTTCCTGGAGGAAATGACAAAATCCATGAATTTTGATTGTATGAGTTGGAGTTTCCCAATAAACAGATTAGGAGAAAGACATTCTTGAAAAAACAACATGTGTACAGGATCTTGAAGTGCAAAGAGATTTCTAGTTTCTGCTTAGGATATCAAAAACCAAAAAGAGCATTGCTCCCACTTGACAAACTAGAAAAAGCTAGACACTCTACAAATGCTCATTTTTCTTCAATCCATCAAAGATCTGAGGTCACAGAGAAATCAGCAAACCTGAAAGTTCAGTAAACAGGTGCCTCCAAGGAAAGACACGCATGAGTTTGCCTGGAATACTGCATTGAAGAAAAATAGGGCTGCTACACAAGGAGGTAGGAAGCTCAGCTTGTGATAAAGTGCTCAAGGCTGAGAGAGAGCTGGCCTGAGAATGTAGACACCCAGTACACATGAGCAGTGTGCACTCCCTCACAGGATCTCTTCCACGGGCCTCACTGGTTACAGATGAGAAAGAAGAAAGGCAAGCAGCGATCTGGAGGAAGCCTCCTTCATATGACAGCCCTGGGAAGGAAAGAGATACTGCTGTCAGAAAGAAAAGAAATCCTACGCAAATTTTTCCTAGGGCTGCCATAACAAAGGGCCATAGATTTAATGACTGCACAAAATGATTTTTTTGCTCATAGTCTAGAGGCTGGAAGTCCAAGATCAAGGTGTCATCAGGGTTGGTGAGATCTGTCAGGCCTTTCTCTTTGGCTTACAGATGGTCAGTTCCTCCCTCTTCCTTCATATCATCTTCCCTCTGTGTGTGTTTCTGTCCAAATTTCCTCCTTTTATAAGGACATTCTGGATTAAAACCAACCCTAATTACCTCACTTTAACTGGATTACTTCTGTAAATATCCTATCTCAAGATAAGTGACATTCTGATGTGCTGGAGGTTAGGACTTCAATATATGAATCTTGGGGAGGACATAATTCTACCCCAAACACACCACCATGAATTAAAAGACCTCAGCCATGTGAGGAAGGGCAAAAGATTTTATCCAGATGATGAAAAAAAAAAGTCATATACTAGAAGAAAATACTTGCAAAGTGTTTATCTAATTAAGACCTTGTATCTAGAATAAATAAAGAGCTCTCAAAAGTCAATGATAAGATAATTTTTAAAAAGGGCAAAAGAATTTGAACAGATATTTTACAAAAGATATACCAGTGGCAAATAAGAACACACAATGATGCTCAAGATCATTAGTTATTAGGGAAATGCAAATTAAAACCCCAATAAGATACCATGCCCACTAGATTAGGATTAGGGAAGGGGGGACAATACACATTTCTAACAACACTGTTACTAGAACTTAAATTTTGGTGATAGAAATTCAAAATGGCACACCCACCCTGGAAAACAGTTGGACATTTTCTTGTAAAATTCAATGAATGACATGTTTACCTTGCTGCTTAGCGATCTCCATCCTGACTACACAAGTGAAAGGAAAAGCGTGATTTTACACAAAACCCTGAAAGGCAAACATGTACAGTGGCTTTATTCATCATTACCCCCAGAAACCCAAATATCCTTCAATAGGTGAATGGATAAACAAGCTATAGAATGTATATAAAATGGAACACTACTCATGCAGCTACGGATACATGCAGCTACGGATACATGGCAGCCATGTGAATAAAGCTCAAACGCATCATACTAAATAAAAGAAGCCAGAGTCAAAAACTACAAAAATGTCTGGAAATTTCAAAGCTAAAAGGACAGACAACAGATCTGTGCTTGTCATGGGCATAAGGCAGGGGAAGCCGTTGACTGCTAGGGGCATGAGGACATTGCTCAGCATGATGAAATTGCTCTGTATCTTAATTGTGATAGTGGTTTCATGGTGGTTGGCACGGTAAAAGATGAGTTTTACTACATGTGGACTGTATCCCAATTTAAAAATACTTAAAAAAATACATACAAAGATACGTGTGTGTGGATTATCGCGTTGAAGCATTACACTTTCCCACAGCACAGACTTGCAATATAGGAAATAGGGAGGTGACGAAGGTGGGAGGATGTTGACCAAGAATGCTCTTCCTATTCTTGCCCCTTATCCTCAACAAGGATTGTTCTCAGTTCTAAAACTTTGAAAGGAATAGAAGTAATGAATAGGCATTCGGGTTTCACAATGGATTTGATGATAAGGACAATTAAATATCCGAAATTCTACAAGTTTCCAACTGACCAGAACAACAATCGTAAAATCTATAGTAGATGGCATGCACCACAGAAGTAGGCATATATTTTTATGCATACAGTTCCATGCTATACCAAAAAACCCCACCTTATAACTATATTAGTTGTTCATAACTAATATTCTTTACAGGTACCAGGTTTGGTTTTCAGTCTTCCTTACAGCTCTTTTCTGCTTCAAAATCTTTCAAACAGGCCTTTAGTGATTTAGCTTAGGGAGTTGATGATTTATGTTTCCATTATGAACATGGTTATTATATTTGAAGACCTGATCATGTCTCTCTATTGCCATGGTATTGATCATTCACTTCCCCATATCATCTATAAGAGATTCTGTTATATGCATATTGACACGCCATGCTCAATGTCAAATTTTCTAACATTCCCTTCATTTCTCTGCTAGTATTAATCTCTGTGTTCTTGATTTATTTTTTGGGTTTAGCTTCTGCTTAGCTAATTCAATTTTCCACACTGTCAATTCTACTTGTTAATGCTTCCGGTGATTATTTTAATTGTTTCATACAATTTTCGTTCTCTTCCACTGTTTTCCCTCAATCTCTTCTTGCTTCCTAGAAGTGATATCTCAATTTCTGTCTTAGGGAATGAGTCATAGCACCCTTCTATAATCCAGAATGTCATGTGTGGAATTTAAATTTTATTTCAATCTCAAGTTTCTTCTGAGCTCCTAATAATTTGGAGCCCAAGGGACCTATGTTCTCATGTCAATTTCGCCTTTCCCTAGCTGTGAAGATTTGGAGAAGGTAACTCTGCATTTTAATTCTGTTTTAGTAGATGCTGTTGATGCTCAACCCCCATATTCCCTCAGACAACCAGAGTTCCCAGCTTTACACATGAACTACCTACTTCTTTCATCTCCTCTGTCTGAGATCTTTGTTCAGGCCACAGGAGTTTGCTCTGCCACACTCAGCCTCCATGCTGAAGTGTGTGGTGAGGTTGGAGAATTAATACTCCGGGGCAAGCTTCAACTCATGTCAGGTGGGAGGCACTCCTCTGGAGTGGGGTAATTCTTTTTTTTTTTTTTAAGATTTATTTATTTATTTGACAGACAGAGATCACAAGTAGGCAGAGAGGCAGGCAGAGAGAGAGGAGGAAGCAGGCTCCCCACTGAGCAGAGAGCCCGATGAGGGGCTTGATCCCAGGACCCTGGGACCATGACCCGAGCCGCAGGCAGAGGCTTTAACCCACTGAGCCACCCAGGCGCCCCTGGAGTGGGGTAGCTCTGAGACATATTCGACAGTTTTTCAGAAGATCTTAAACCGATTATGGACTTTTCTTCCTTCTTTCTCTTCCTTTCTCGATGGCCATACCTGTGTGTCCTAGAACCATCTTCCAAATAAACTATCTGCACCCAAGTTTTTGCCTTAGGATCTTGGAGGAAGCTAAATTAAGATACGCATCTGCTTTCTAACCTGTTCATTGAGGTTCCTCTGCTGCAGGGAGATTCTTTTTCTTCCTTAGTCTATCCATCTTTCCCATAGATTACCAGATGCCACTCTCTGTTCTATGGTATTTGAACAGCCCATTCCAAAAGACTTGGTAACTGTCTGTGAGACTAGATGGTAAGGCCCTGAAATTCCTAGATGAAGAATCAAGCAATGCCCAGCTCATTCACTGGCAGGAAAAGATAGGCAGTTAGCTCATAATCCGATAATACAATGGCCTTCTTTTTGTTTAAGGAGCTCCCTCTTCTCTCTTATCCCCCAGTTAAACATGCTTCTATAAATCTCTTTAGAATTCCACGTAGATGACACTCCTCTCCCTTTGTAAAATGAGTATTAGAATACCTACATATTGTACCATTCCAAAGAGAATCCCTTGTTTTTGTTTATTTGTTTGTTTTTGCCTTGATGAGAATCACCCTTGATAATCTGTATAAATATACATGTTATGCACTGAATGACAGAGATAGGAATAAAAAGCCTGAGGTGAAAGTCCCCTACTTTCTTTCTCTGTTCCCAGAATAGGGGGACTGGATTAAGAAGGTGCAAGTTAATGTCTTTAGCGCACATTAATTAAGGGGTTTATGAAATATCCCATAAATTCCACTTGATCTAAGAAGTCAAGATTTCCTCTGGACAGAGTAGTCCTGGGATTCAGTTCCTGTCTTGATATATTTTCACCCAAAAGGAACTTGTCTTCTTTCCCCAAAGCTGGGGAATTCCTAGGATTTATAGTGTATAGCTGATGAGATTTGTGGATTCAACAGCCCCCAGCCCCAGACTTCCTACTCCAATAGGGGAGGGGGGGACAGGGCCCTCATCCCAGCTTGATCTTGTTTTTTGATAATTTAAAGATGCATATGAATAAAGATTATTCCAAATTAAATCCTGTATTTTGATAATTTAAAGACATATGAATAAAAACTATTCTAGACTAAATTAAAACTCAACCCTGTTTGTGACAATGGGTTCCAGAATTATAATAATAATATTGTCCAAAGGTTTCTAGTTATTGGTTACTAGTAATTGGTTACTAGTTGGTTACTAGTAATTGCTTACTAGTAATTTTCCTTGAGTTTATATTGTTTTTTCCCATTCACTCACTGCAGGAATTGCTTGTGTCTCTTTTTTTTTCCCTCTCTCTCTGAAGATAGCTCTTCACCTTTAACACACTTATGTGCCCACTGTGGATCAGACATTGTGTTGTGTGCTTTAGGAAAATTACCTGATTTAATCTTCACAGCAACTATGAAGAGTAAATGTCCTTTCTCCCATTTTAACAGATGCTAAACAGACTTTAAAGTTGAAGTAACAGAGTTAGAATCTATATTTAATTCCTCTTGCTGCAAAGTTCATGCCTTATATACTACACCATGTTCTTCTTTTGAAGGAAGACTTTGGGTCTGCTATAAGGAGTTCATTGCATTTTATCATTTACCCTGAGTACATCCCATATTCCCAACTTCTCACTTGGACAGCCTTAAGCTCAGCTTCCCTTGATAAATAATAAGGAGATACTTAATGAGCCATTAGAGTCAGAACCTTGAGAGTATGTAGCTGCTCTGGGATTCCTTCTGTGGCTGCTGGGTCCTATAGTAACCCCTCCCCTCACTGGGTCAGCACTGGGACAGGGAGACATCAAATGGGATAGAAGAAATAAAATACTTTCTCTCCTGCTCTTTCCCATTTGGTTTTCTTCTTCACTTTGTAGGTTGTTCTATTGATTGGTCTGTAAAAAAATGGGCCAAAATATTCTTGGAAAATTACCTCCCCCAGGCCAGAACTGGGGAAGCCAAGCAGGTAACAACCATATCACAGATGTCAATAGCAATTCCCTGTTTCACTTTCCAAAAGATGAATTCTCAAAGGCTTCGATCAAGGTCTCTTTATTACTATGGAGTCTCCCAAATAATGCTGGCAAGGACCCATCACTTATTATCTGACCCCTTTCTTTAAGGAGCTGGAGTATCAGTGGTTTTGATCCTAAGGATTGTGGCTTTGGGGATTGTGTTAAACTCTAGAAAGAATTACCATTTTCTTTTTATGTTTTTAGGGACTTGTATATATTTTTTGGATATAAGGTCCAAATTCGTCTTTACTTTCTTAAGGAGGCTATAACAGAGGTTGCTAAGCATTTAGCGAATCTATTTTCTTTTCTTCTTAGGCACACAGGTAGTTAAATCTCTAGTCTTCCCTGCAACTAGTGCAGCCATGAGATTAAGTTCCACTCAGTGGAATTTGGGCAAGGGATGCATACCTCTTTTAGCCTCAACTATAACACTTGCATGATTTTTCTGTTCTCTCTATTCCCTCATCTTGTGAGTACATGTCCATATTGCAATGTACTCTTGGTATCCACATCTTAAGGATAAAAAAATCCATGGCAGGCTGGGATGCTGAGTAACTGGCTTCAGTTCCTTCACCAGCTGAACTTGATGTGGATAAGAAATGCACATGTATCTTGATAGACTACTGAGTGTTTATCAGTTACAATGGTCAGTATTATCTATCATAACTATCAGGTCAAAGACCCAAAAGAGGTAAGAATGAATGCTAGGTTTGCTTATTGTCTTCAGAGTTCAGAATGCTCTGCAACCATGACCAGGTCCCCGCAAAAGTCCAATCCTCTGATCTAGGCATTTACCCCTTAGAGAAAGGGTTACACTTGACCAAGGTCACCTTATTAGTTTAGGAGGAGCTTGAGTTCCTAGTCAAGTCTTCAGATTCCTGCATTCTTATCGTTTTACTTCCTAGCTCCATATTGTTTCAAAGAAAAACTACTGACCATCAGAGAAATGGGCATATCAGCTTAACAAAAATTCTTAAGGAATTTCAAGGAACTCTTTAAGATGGCTTTCCTCGTGATCAACATTAATAAAATAGGAGTTAAATAGGTTTTGTTTACTTACAGTCACATCCACAAGGACTTGGCTATGTGCAACAATAGTAGAGGTACTCAATAAATACATGTTGGATGAAATACTTGTTTGCATACAGGGATATATGGATATGTTGGGGGAGAATTGGCTTCAGCTGGTTGGGACTGAGTCTCATGTGGCTGGAAGGACATTTTGATATCCACTCCTAAGACACAAAGGGACATCACCATTCCCTTCTTTATTCTCATGCTGGCATGCTCACAGTGTATCTGTAAGCCCTACCATAGAACAGATTCTGCAGGAAGGGTGGGGCATCATTCAATGCCCATCATTTTCCCAGAACGTAACCCATGTGGTCAAGAGCAGTGGGGGTAGGGGGTACATGAAGGGCACTAAGGAATGAGGGCAAAAAGTTGGAAAAAATAACTTAGAGAAGTAGAGAGACAGGGCAAAGAAAAAATAAAGACTTCATTAAAACTATACATCTCCATAAGCTCCTTCAGTATGGTCTAGGGCAAGATGCCAAGGTTGCCGTAAGAACGGTTGTGACAACAGCCTAAGAGGCCTCTTCCCTTGCCAAACACAGCTGCTCCCGCACCCACCTGACAAGGTGTGATGGTGCTCAGAGAAGTAGGTAAGTGAATATGTAGTCTGGCTGGAACTGCAGGAGTCTGCAAAAACATGGCAGGAGATAATTTTGGAGTGGAAGGCCAGACCCAGAGCTCAAAGGGCCTTGAGTGGAGGTCAACTATTTCGAATTACAGGTTCATGAGGATAAAGTTGTCCTACTTCACAAGCCAAGTGTTTCTAGGCTGTGTTTCAGAGTTCATGTTCTCCAGATCTCTTATGGCCAGAAAGTTCTCTGCTCTCCTTCATGGACCTCATATACTACAAAGGGATCTTCACAGCAATTCTGTCCTGATGGTCAGCCCCAAACTAAAAGGGAAACAGCAAAATGGTTTCTTGAGTGTCTGGACAATCTTGTGGCCTGGAATAATCTCCTTTACTCCAAATGTCCACCATTGTGATGATCCACCCAAAAATCATAATCCCAGGATTTGACATTTTTTTAAAAGATTTTATTTATTTGACAAAGAGAGAAATCACAAGCAGGGAGAGAGGCAAGCAGAGAAGGAGGGGGAAGCAGGCTGCCTACTGAGCAGAGAGGACCCTGAGATCATGATCTGAGCCAAAGGCAGAGGCTCAACCCACTGAGCCACCCAGGCGCCCCAGGACTTGACATTTTATTCTCTTGAAACATCACAACATGCAGCCACTGGACATTGAAGTGAGATGCCTTATTACAGTCAGTTGAATGGCGGACACAAGTTACAGGAGCAGATATTCTACTGGGGTAGTCATGGGAATTGTAGCAAGGGCTGAGTTTCTCATACAAGAAACTGCACAATATAGTGGGGACAGTACAGATGGGAACCATCTGCAGAGGGCTCGAAATGAGATTCTTTGGTTATGTCTTTATAGCAAGTTATAGTTCCTTGTAACAAGTTATTTTGCTACTCTGAGCCTCAGTTCTACATTAACAATGAAAACAATGTATGAAAATAGTAATAATGATAACAAAATTTAATGGGAACTACCTATATGGCTAGCCCTGCTCTAAGGACACAGCATGCATGATATAATTTAATCTTTCCCAGCAGTAACATGTTAGGCATTACTATTATGCCCTTAATAGTTAGGTACTATGATTATTTTTCTAATAGTATCTTATACCACAAGTTTTTTCTAAGAATTTAGATAAACTTATCTAAAGACAAAGCATCATTTTGATAATAATAAATCACACTTTGGAGATGCCTCCTCTATTTGATTACATCTATCTATCTATCTATCTATCTATCTATCTATCACCTATCTATCAACATCTGCCTTGACTTTCCACTGTCCTAGTGCATCTGCTATACTACCAAAGCATATTTTAAATGACAATATTAAAACACCTAACAGCACTACTGTTAATCATTGCATATATGCCTTTCCCATGATTGTGAATTCCACCTGCTCATTGAACAGCAATATTTTATATGTCTTTACACCTCTACTAACTAGAACACCTTACGTGTTCTGTAGACGTTTAAGAAGATCTGACTGTAGTTAATCATATATTAGGTATTTACCATATCAGGCAGTATGCCAAGAACTTTAAAAACATTATTCTGATATAATCCTTACTATAATACTATGCAGTCTCACAATTAAGCATGCATTAGAATCACATGGAGGGCTTGTTAAAACACAGAACTCTGAGTCCCATGTCCAAAATTTCTGATTTAGTAAATCTGGAGTGGGGACCTAAGTATTTACATTTCTAACAACTTACAGGTGATGCTGATATTGCTGGGCTAGGGACTATACTGAGTATCATTGCTATAGTTACCATTTGCATTTTAGAGATAAGAAAATTAATCTCAAATTGTTGAATAACTGGATGTATTGGTTTTCTAAGGCAGCTATAACAAAGTACTGCATACTGAGTGGCCTACACAACAGAGATCTATCGTGTCATGATTCTGGAGGTGGAAACCCAAGATCAAGGTACTGGCAGCGTTGGTCCCTTCTGAGGGCTGTGAGGAAAGGGCCTGTTCCAGGTATCTCCCCTGGCTTCTGGTGGACTGTGGACAGTCTTTGGTGTTCCTTGGCTTGTAGAACCATCACCCTGATCTCTCTCTTGACATCCATCTGGTGTCCTCCCTCTCTACATGTCTCTGTCCACGTTGTCCCTTTCTATAAAGAACACCAATCATGTTGGATTAGGGCCTACTTTAATGACTTGCTATTCACTTAATTACCTTTTTAAAGACTCTATCTCCAAATAAAGTCATATGCTTAGGTACTAAAGGCTAGGACTTCAACTGATGAATTTTGAGGGAACACAGTTCAACCATGATACCAGCCCAATCTCAAGGCCATACAACCAGTAAGCATTAGAAATAAGATTGAAACCCAAGACTGTCTGATTCCAGAGCCCACACTTGTAATCATTTCACTGATTTCACTTCATTCACTCATTGGTGAATGAAGTAAGTGAATGAATGTACAGGTAGATCAAAGAAATGGCTAAAGGAAAAGTAATTAAAGCCATGCTTTTATGTCAAGTGACAACAGAAAACTCTTCTCCTAGTACCCTGCAAAGCACAGGAGACACTTGAACTGCGACATCCTCATTGGTCTGATGGATGATACAAGAGTGCAGACAGACATGACTGTTCCTAGTGCACAACTGCCATTCAAAGTGTCCCAATCAAGAAGTTTGATTTTTCTATCTTATTAGCAAACACCACAGAATGTTCAGGGCCTCAAATTAAAAAGTTTCCATTTGAATTGACAAAAAAGAAGTCAAACTCTTACTCTTTGCAGATGATATGATACTTTATGTAGAAAACCTAAAAGACTCCACTCAAAAACTGGAATTTAGTAGTGTCAGGATATAAAATCAATGTAAAGAAATTGGTTCCATTTCTATACACCAACAACAAGACAGAAGAAAGAGAAATTAAGTAGTTGATCCCATTTATAATTGTACCCAATACCATAAGATACCTAGGAATAAATCTTACCAAAGAGGCAAAGAATCTGTACTCAGAAAACTATAAAGTTACTCATGAAAGAAATTGAGGAAGACAAAAAGAAATGGAAAAGTTCCATGGTCATGGAGTGAAAGAACAAATACTGTGAAAATGTCTATGCTACCTAGAGCAATCTACACATTTAATGCAATTTCTATCAAAATTCTATCAACTTTTTTCAGTGAAATGGAACAAATAACCCTAAAATTTATATGGGACCAGGAAAGATCCCGAATAGCCAGAGGAATGTTGAAAAAGAAAACCAAAGCTGGTGGCATCACAATTCCAGACTTCAAGTTCTATTACAAAGCTGTCATCATCAAGACAGTATGGTACCGGCACAGAAACAGACACATAGATCAAAGGAACAGAATAGAGAGCCCAGAAATGGACCCTCAATTCTATGGTCAACTAATCCTCAACAAAGCAGGAAAGAATGTCCAACGGAAAAAAGACAGTTTCTTCAACAAATGGTGTTGGGAAAATTGGACAGCCACATGCAGAAGAATGAAACTGGATCATTTCCTTACACCACACACGAAAATAGACTCAAAGTGGATGAAATACCTCAATGTGAAACAGGAACCCATTAAAATCCTTGAAGAGAACACAGACAGCAAACTCTTTGACCTCAGCCACAGCAACTTCTTCTTAGAAACATTGTCAAAGTTAAGGGAAGCAAGGGCAAAAATGCACTATTGGAAGTTCATCAAGGTAAAACGCTTTTGCACAGTAAAGGAAACAGTCAACAAAACCAAAAGACAACTGACAGAGTGGGAGAAGATATTTGCGAATGACATATCATATAAAGGGCTAGTATCCAAAATCTATAAAGAACTTATCAAACTCAACACCCAAAGAACAAATAATCCAATCAAGAAATGGGCAGGAGACATGAACAGACATTTCTACAAAGAAGACATCCAAATGGCCAACAGACACATGAAAAAGTGCTCAGTATCACTTGGCATTAGGGACATACAAACCAAAACCACAGTGAGATACCACCTCACACCAGTCAGAATGGCTAAAATTAACAAGTCAGGAAACCACAGGTGTTAGTGAGGATGCAGAGAAAGGGGAACCCTCCTACACTGTTGATGGGAATGCAAGCTGGTGCAACCACTCTGGAAAACAGTATGGAGGTTCCTCAAAAAGTTGAAAATAAAGCTACCCTATGACCCAGCAATTACACTACTGGGCATTTACCCTAAAGATACAAATGTAGTGATCCAAAGGGGCACCTGCACCCAAATATTTATAGCAGCAATGTCCACAATAGCCAAACTATGGAAAGAGCCCAGATGTCCATCAACAAACAGATGAATGGATAAAGAAGATGTGATATATACATACAATTGAATATTATGCAGCCATTAAAGAAAAATGAAATCTTGCCATTTGCAATGACGTGGATGGAACTAGAGGGTATTATGCTACGTGAAATAAGTCAGTCAGAGAAAGACAAATTATCATCTATTGATACAAGGAATCTGAGAAATAAAACAGAGGACCATAGGGGAAGAGAGGGAAAAATGAAACAAGATGAAACCAGAGAGGGAGACAAACCATAAGTGACTCTTAATCTCAGGAGACAAACTGAGGGTTGCTGGAGGGGAGGGGGGTTGAAAGGATGGGATGGCAAGGTGATGGACTTTGGGGAGGATATGTGCTATGGTGAGTGCGGTGAATTTTGTAAGACTGGCAAATCACAGACCTGTAGCCCTAAAACAAATAATACTTTATATGTTAATAAAAATAATAAAAATAAAAAGTTTCCATTTAAAACTGACTTTCTTGGACCTTCCTTCATCTAATCAGAAGGAATATCTGGCCATTTTAGGTGGGCCTGCTCCACCACCTGTGTCCATTTTTTTCTGGAATAGTTATGCAGGCTTCTCAGTACTGAGAGTGGAACAGCAGTGGAAGGGGGACAGGAGCAAGGTGGGAAAAGCACTAGCTAGGTCAAACAGCATGGTTGCATTTTCTCCCTGACTCTTGAAGGCTGAGATTTGTGGATAACATAAAAGGTTACAGCCCCTCTTTGGAAGCCACAAATAACCCTGCTTGAGCCATGACAGCTCAGCAGCCCTTGGCGTGCCATTACACATTTCTGCCTGGGATTCCAGCAGTGCATTCGAGCAGCTGGCCCCAAAGTGTGGTCTCCACAGAGCATGTCGTAGGAGATCTGGGTCGCTGGGGAGCCGTTCCCTCCTATGACTCAATGCCCAGAGACAGAGCTCAATCTAATGAAATTACATACTTTCTGGAGTGATTAATAAACATGGTCTATTTCTCCATATGGGATGAATATTCTTAAGAGAAAGGAATGTGAGTTTGTGGGGGTGCAGTCATGTAGGGCTTGACCTCTACCTCCATGTAGTGATAGCTAAAACTCCAAGATCTTGGCACAGAGAACCTAAGGAAAGACTCTTTAAAAATAGAGGTAACCCTTCGCCCCCAACGCACACACAAATGAGTGCATGTAAAACTTGGTGAGTTCTGAACTCAAGCTAATGCTATTATGTCATGGTACTTTCTTGATTTGGACACTGTACTGTGGTTGTGTACATTATTATTATTGGGGGAAGCTTACACAGGAATGCTGCCCTGTTCTTGCAGGTTCTCATGAGTCTTAAACCACTTTAAAAATGATTTTCACAGGGAGAAAGGGCAATTACAACAGCAGCAACAACAAACACAGAGAATTTTAAATACTCTAGTGACCAGGCATCATCATCATTCATAGAATGAAAACATTCATTAAAACATTATGATTATTTCCAACTCAATTTTCTTACATTGTCTACTGTTGGATATAGGTCTCCAGCTAATGATGTCCCTGCCTGAGTCATGATTTGACATAACAAAATGGCATGAAAAGTGTCCACTGACTCCTTCATGTAGGTGAGAATCACTAAGTTATTGATGTCCAGCACTTCAATGCATCCAGAGGACAGTTGAACAGGGCCCAGCCCTGAATGTCAGCACTTTCCATGTGCCCCAGACCTGGAAGGCCTGGCCTTTGACTGTGTGCAATGCTGCTGCCAATATGGGTCAATCTGAAGCAGGGGATGAGTATCACACACCCCTAAGTTGCTGTCATATTGGTCCACTCAATGGACCTATCCCAGTGAGTTGTCCAGCATCCACGCCAATCTGTCCTCAGGACCTGGTTTCATGGCCACTGCAGCCATGGCACCATTAGGCACTTTCAGAATCATTAAATAGAAAATTCTCTTTACCAGAATGATGTTATACATGATGTAGAAGGCTCTTCCAGTGTTTATTGAATTAATAATTACTCTCAAAAGTTTTCTAATTCTTATAAAACTATCCAAGATGTTCTTTTATTCAACATCTTCATAATCATTTCCATCATTCTGTGTCAGAAAACCTATTTAACTATGATCATTGGGACATCCTATGATAATTAACTTGGACTAATGAGTGCATATTAGAAATAATATGAATTAATCATATAGTTTCTCACAGTAACTATTATATACTTATTAACTAAAGTGAAAGTATTTCATTATTTTACCAGCTGGTGCATTTAAATAAGTCTGTATCAGCTGACTATCAGCTCTGCTTGAAACCAATACATGGATCTTTAAGGCTGGTGGGCTCTCAGTCACAGCAAATGTTCATGAGGAAAATATTCAGACACTTTTAAGGGAGATAATTGAAAAAACAGATCTCTTTGCATAAATGTCTCTTAAATCCATGAATCAATAAATCAATGAATAAATGAATGCTTAAGAACACCTTAAGTTTATTCTAACCATGCAATATAAGTATCTAGCTCCTCTATTCAAAGTGGTAGGAATTTAGCTTTAAACATGACAGATAAGACTCCTGTGGAGTTTTTATTTCAGTAAGCTAAGGAGAAAGGGAAAAGGGAAAAAGGAGGGAATAATATAATTTCAGATACACATAAAATCTATGAAGGAAAATAAAACAAACAGAATAAGAGAATGACAGATTGTTCTAAATACAAATTTTCAGGTTATTTGTGTCTTTGTTTGTTTTAAGCAAACATATCAGAGTACATAATTCCAAAGACATGAGGTCTTACATTTTGGCCTCTCTGATAGGTGTGAGGTGATATCTCATTGTGGTTTTGATTTGCATTTCCTTGATGATGAGTGATGATGAGCATCTTTTCATGCGTCTGTTGGCCATCTGCATGTCTTCTTTGGAAAAATGTCTATTCAGGTCCTCTGCCCATTTTTAATCAAATTATTTGTTGTTGTTGTTGTTTATGGTGTTGAATTATATAAGTTCTTTACATATTTTGAACATAAAATGAAAACACTAAAAACAACAAGTATTGTTATAGACATGGAGTAAAAGAACCCTTGGTACACTGTTGGTGGGAATGCAAATAGGTGTAGCCACTGAGGAAAACAGTTACAGAGTTTCCTCAAAAAAATTAAAAATAGAATTACCATATGATCCAGAAATTCTACAATGGGCATTTACCCAAAGAGAATGAAAACACTAATTCAAAAAGATATATGCACCTCTATGTTTATTACATTATTTACAATAGCCAAGATAAAGAAGTAACCCAAGTGTCCAGTGATAAATGAATAAAGATGTGGTGTTGTGTGTGTGTGTGTGTGTGTATACATATACATATTTAATGAAATATTACTCAGTCATAAAAAGAATGAGATCTGGCACATGCAACATGAGTGGACCTAGAGGGTATTATGCTCAGTGAAATAGGTCAAGCAGAGAAAGACAAATATATAGATTTCACTCATATGTGGAATTTAAGAAATAAAACAAATGAACAAACAAAAAACAGAAGAGACAAACAAAAAAACCAGACTTAAATACAAAGAACAAGCAGGTGATTGCTGGAGGAGAGATTGGGGGGGTGGCTGTGAAAGAGATAAAGGGATTAATGGCAAACTTACTGATGAGCATTGAGTAATGTATAGAATTATTGAATCATTTTATTATACTGAAACTAATACGGCACTGTATGTTAATTATAATTCCATTTAAAAAAAAATTGTGGTCTTATTCTCAACCCATGAGATGGCCAAACTTTGTTTTCTACTGTGAAACTACTCTGTTGGACTTTCGTTGCAGCATATTGGGAATATTCTTCTTACTCTCCTAAATGCCAGGGAGATTGTGTTCCTTGAATCTGGATGAGTCTTATGAAAAAGACAATTGAATCCTGGGTGGTGTTAGGCCATGTACCCTAGAAAACAGCCTGACCCAGAGCTTACGGACTAATGCTCTGCTAGGAGATGCAGTGCCAGAATGGTGGAGCAAAACTTTAATACACTGTTCACAGCATTATGAGAAAACATATCTAGTGGCTGATCCATACAGAGTGCCCTGGATAGGCCATCAGTAACTACCACACCTTGGAATAGCCCATCAGAGAAAGAAGGGGGATGGCATTTGTCTGCCATTCCCTCCCGTCTTCTACTTCTTAGTTAAGTTTTCCCCACAGGGTACATGCCTTAGAGTTATATGATCCAGCCCCTCTGGGCATAGAGAAAGCGAACCGCTGTGCTCAGTGATGGGGAACGGCATCACAGCTAGGTAGGCGAAGGAGCCCTAGCCTCCCCGGTGCTGGTGCTATTGGTCCTGGGCTCTCACTGTGGAAGGCTCAGTGGAAGCCATCTCAAAATCCCAGCCACCATTGTCAGGGAGGCCAAGGTCAATGACAGTGCCCAGAATGAGGATGGCCGGTGGAGCTTCCCACCCAGCAAACAGAATAGAGCTCAGCAGGTAGGGCAGGCCAAGTGAATTTGAGAAAGCACATCCATCAGGTCCCATATACTGATCACGGTTTGTGATCACGAAATGGCTCTGGAGCTAGTTCCTAGAAAGGAGCCTTAGGGACATGTTGAGCAATGGAACTCTAATATAATCATCCTCTCAATGTGATTGTTTTGAGGATAGTGTTCTAATATGTATATTCTATATGTTTATTACAAACTCTATCCTTATTTTATATTGTTTTCATTTTCTCTAAGGCTTCTCTATACAAACCAACTTTTATTGAAATATGTTTAACATTATAGAAGACAGGGTGAACTGGATCTCTGCATGTGCCAGTAACCTTATGCTGTTTAAGAGGATGTGGTGAAATGTTTAGTCTAATCTATCTCAGTGTGCAGAGCCCAATCTGGTATCATTGGTGTACGTTTCCATTAAATTCAGTTAGCACAGATGCCTTTGATTTGCACCCAAACCTTAAAAAAAAAAAAAAACAAACAGAGACTCAACACAAAGACAAAATTCTAAATTCCATTATTGGTAACTGGGTGCTTCTGAACACTGGAGATTTTTAGCACCTGACATTGAGCATAAGGGAGGTAAGCAAGGAATAAAAGCTGTTTTAAAATCTCTATCAGATGTAAAGCTCTGTGATGGCTAATTTTCTGTGTCAACTTGTCTGGGCTACGGAATGCCAGATTAGCTGGTAAAACATTATTTATGGGTGTGTCTGTGGGGGTGTTTCAGGAAGAGATTAGCATTTGAATTGGTGAACTGTGTAAAGCAGATGGCTTTCTCCAATGTGGTTTCATGGTCCACTCCCTCAAGGGAGCAAATAAAACAAAAAGGCAGAAGAAGAGGGGGGGAATTCACTCACTCTCTGCTTGAGCTGAGACAGCCTCCATCTTGGCCTGCCCTTGAACACACCTTGGCACACCTAGTTCTTAGGTTTCCAGACTCAGATTTGGACTTATCACCATCAGGCCCCTGATTCTCAAGCCTTTGGACTTGGACTGAATTACTCACTTTTCTGGTTCTCCAGCTTATAGACAGAAGATCATGGGACTTCTTGGCTTTCGTAACCACACGAGCCAATTCCTAGATGTCTCGTGTACATATATATATATATATATATATATATATATATATATATATACATACACACACACACATACACACACGCACGCATGCGCTATTAGCTCTGTTTCTCTGGAGAAGGCTGACATATGAGTTCATACCCACTTCCACATAAATAACCCACAGTGATGCTAGTCCTGGTCTTGAATGCTTAACCAGATGAATGCCCAGCCAAGACTGTAAGGAAACCTCCTAATGAGTCCACAGTCCTCTCCCATCCTAGCTTACCTCTCAGCCTTTAATCTGCCCCTCTACAATCACCCATGTGCTCCCTAGCTTCTTCTCAGCCTTGACCCCACTGGCCTGCTGTCCCACCCAGCACATTCCTTCATGTCCCCAAACATGTCAGTTATATCATAGCATAAACCTCCTATTTAAAATGGTAGTTCAAGGGGTGCCTGGGTGGCTCAGTTGGTTGAGCGGCTGCCTTCGGCTCAGGTCATGATCCCAGGGTCCTGGAATGGAGCCCTACATCAGGCTCCCTGCTCTGCGGGGAGCCTGCCTCTCCCTCTCCCTCTGCCTGCCACTCTGCCTAATTGTGCTATCTCTCTGTCAAATAAATAAATAAAATATTTTTTAAATTAAATAAATAAATGAAATGGTAGTTCACAATCATCAGGGCTCATTTAACACACCAAGGCTTTTTTTTTTTTTTAATACTGATTTCCAGACCCACCCAAAATAAAATCAAAATTTTCAGAGCTAGAACCAAGACACTTTATTTTTATTTCTCAAACCACCCTAGATGATTCTGAAGAGCAGACATGGTGATGAGCCACTGAGTTGGAGCAGGAGATTTGTCCCCCTTCATGTAGTCCCCACAGCTGCTTCAGCTTCCTTCCCTTTGGACCTACCTCTTTTTACCTTGCCGTCCACTTGCTGTTCTGGGCACCAAACTTCCTCCTTGATAATTGCTCCCAAGCTCTCATTTCTATCCTGTTCACTTGATGTCTTGACCTTAGAGTTGGTTGTGTCATAACAGCTAGAATCTCAGAGTTAGATATCACCCAGGAGATTCCCTAATCTTACCATCCTCTCAGTTAGAATGTTTTTATAGCCTCCCTACCAGAGCTTTTTCACCTGGGGTCTGTAAACTTCAGTGGAAAATATTATACATTCATTTTCCTTCTGTTAGGACTGTAAACAATAGTTATTTATAATTTGTAAGCAATAATTATACCTTGAACTTAATCACCAATAGATATCACAGATAGTTCATATCAATGTAGGTATAACAGCTGTCTTAACATCTTATGTATTCTCCTTATGGCCTCAAAATGATAGTTATTTGATCTCATGCTGGGTTTTATTTTTTAATGTTATTAAGGAAGAACACACAGAGTCAAGATGGCGGAGAAGTAACAGGCTGAGGCGACATCAGGAAGCAGGAGATCAGCTAGATAGCCTATCAAACCATTCCAAACACCTACGAATCCAACAGGAGATCGAAGAGAAGAAAAACAACAATTCTAGAAACAGAAAATCGACCACTTTCTAAAAGGTAGGACCAGTGGAGAAGTGAATCCAACGTGACGGGAAGATAGACCCCAGGGGGAGGGGCCGGCTCCCGGCAAGCGGCGGAGCACAAAATCAGGACTTTTTTTTTTTTAACTTTATTTAAGCTTTATTTAAACATATAATGTAACCCCACCACCCTCTCCCAACCCCTCTTCCCCCCACCCCCCTCAGTTTGTTTTATGACATTAAGAGTCTCTTTTGGTTTGTCTCCCTCCCGATCCCATCTTCTTTCATGGCTTTTGCACAGCAAAGGAAACAGTCAACAAAACCAAAAGACAACTGACAGAGTGGGAAAAGATATTTGCAAATGACATATCAGATAAAGGGCTAGTATCTAAAATCTACAAAGAGCTTAGCAAACTCAACACCCAAAGAACAAATAATCCAATCAAGAAATGGGCAGAGGACATGAACAGACATTTCTGCAAAGAAGACATCCAAATGGCCAACAGACACAAAATCAGGACTTTTAAAAGTCTGCTCCACGGGGGCACCTGGGTGGCTCAGTGGGTTAAGGCCTCTGCGTTCGGCTCGGGTCATGATCTCGGGGTTCTGGGATCGAGCCCCACATTGGGCTCTCTGCTCTATGGGGAGCCTGCTTCCCCCTCTCTCTCTGCCTGTCTCTCTGCCTGCTTGTGATCTCTGTCAATAAATAAATAAAATCTTAAAAAAAAAAAGTCTTCTCCACGCAGGGACATCGCTCCAGAGGCTAAACTGGGGTGAAGAACTCACGGGGACAGCGTGGACTCAGGTCCCCCGGGGTCACAGAAGGATTGGGGGTGTCTGAGTGTCACAGAGCTCACAGGTATTAGAGCGGGGAAGCCGGCTGCAGAGGCAGAGCCGAGGTTTCCTAGAGCTGTGGTCTGTGACACGGGCCGGTGCTCTGTGCGAGGGGTCCCCACAAGATCCGGGGAGATTCCGACCCGGGAGAGCTCAGGGATCTATGGGGTTCGGAGACTCCAGGTGGGACTCTGCCAGAGACAGAGACGCTTGGTCACAGGCTGGGTGAGCTCAGAGCGCTCCCAGAAGCCAGTGAGTTGGGACTGATTACGCACGATTTTCTCCAAGCGCGGCCGGAGGCTGGGGAGACGGGAGTGATTAAGCGCTTTTCTCTGAAGGCGCACTGAAGACTGGGGCCCCGAGCTCTCGGCTCCTCCGAACTGGAGATTGGGAGGCCGCCATTGTCATTCCCGTCCTCCGGAACTCTATGGAAAGCGATCAGGGAACAAAAGCTCCCGAAAGCGAACCTGAGAGGATTACTTAGCCCGGCCCCTGGTAAGGGCGGTGCAATTCCGCCTGGGGCAGAAGCACTTGAGAATCACTACTCACTACAACAGGCCCCTCCCGCAGAAGATCAACAAGAAATCCAGCCAAGACCAAGTTCACTTAACAAGGAGAACAGCGGATTCTTATCTGGACAAAATGACAAGGCGGAAAAACTCACCACAAAAAAAAGAACAGGAGGCAGGACCGAAGGCTAGGGACCTAATCAATATAGACACTGGTAATATGTCAGATCTGGAATTCAGGATGATGATTCTCAAGGTTCTAGCCGGGCTTGAAAAAGGCATGGAATATATTAGAGAAACCCTGTCAGGAGAAATAAAAGCCCTTTCTGGAGAAATAAAAGAACTAAAGTCTAATCAAGTTGAAATTTAAAAAAAGCTATTAATGAGGTGCAATAAAAAATGGAGGCTCTTACTGCTAGGATAAATGAGGCAGAAGAAAGAATTAGTGATTAGAAGACCAAATGACAGAGAATAAAGAAGCTGAGCAAAAGAGAGACAAACAACTACTGGACCACGAGGGGAGAATTCGAGAGATAAGTGATGCCATAAGATGAAACAACATTAGAATAATTGGGATTCCAGAAGAAGAAGGAAGAGAAATAGGAACAGAAGGTATACTGGAGAGGATTATTGTAGAGAATTTCCCTAATATAGCAAGGGGAACAAGCATCAAAATTCAGGAGGTGCAGAGAACACCCCTCAAAATCAATAGGAATCGGTCCACACCCCGCCATCTGATAGTAAAATTTACAAGTCTTAGCGACAAAGAGAAAATCCTGAAAGCAGCACGGGACAAGAAGTCTGTAACATACAATGGTAAAAATATTAGATTGGCAGCAGACTTATCCACAGAGACCTGGCAGGCCAGAAAGAACTGGCATGATATATTCAGAGCACTAAATGAGAAAAACATGCAGCCAAGAATACTTTATCCAGCTAAGTTATCATTGAAAGTAGAAGGAGAGATAAAAAGCTTCCAGGACCAACAAAAACTGAAAGAATTTGTAAACACCAAACCAGCTCTACAGGAAATATTGAAAGGGGTCCTCTAAGCAAAGAGAGACCCTAAAAGTATTATCAGAAAGGAACAGAGACAATATACAGTAACAATCACCGTACAGGCAATACAATGGCACTAAATTCATATCTCTCAATAGTTACCCTGAACGTAAATGGGCTAAATGCCCCAATCAAAAGACACAGGGTTTCAGAATGGATAAAAAAACAGAACCCATCCATATGCTGCCTACAAGAAACTCATCTTAGACCTGAAGACACCTCCAGATTGAAAGTGAGGGGGTGGAAAACAATTTACCATGCTAATGGACATCAGAAGAAAGCTGGGGTGGCAATCCTTATATCAGATCAATTAGATTTTAAGCCAAAGACTATAATAAGAGATGAGGAAGGACACT
>ML107325.1:0-10342 GCA_003697995.1 Taxidea taxus jeffersonii
TTTTTTTTTTTTTTTTAAAGATTTTATGTATTTGTCAGAGAGAGAACAAGAAGAGGGAGAAGCAGGTTCCCAGGTGAGCAAGGAGCCGGACGCAGGACTTGATCCCAGGACTCTGGGATCATGACCTGAGCGGAAGGCAGATGCCCAACCAACTGAGCCATCCAGGCATCCTGAATTATTTCTTCTTGTAGAGAAGAAAGCTTAATTTTTAAGATTTATTTATTTGAGAGGGAGAGAGCACCTGCACACGCAGGGATGGAGGGAGAGAGAATCTTCAGCAGACTCCCAACTAAGCATGGAGCCTGAGGTGGGACTCTATCTCATGAGCCTAGCATCATGACCTGACTTGAAATCAAGAGTCAGAGACTTAACCAACTGAGCCACCCAGGCATCCCTGCAGTTTTTTTAATGGAAAAAAAAAAATTTTTTTTTTTTAAAGAATTTATTTATTTGTCAGAGAGAGAGAGAGAGCACACAAGCAGGCAGAGTGGCAGGCAGAGGCGGAGAGAGAAGCAGACTCCTTGCGGAGCAAGGAGCCTGATGCAGGACTCTATCCCAGGACCCTGGGATCATGGCCTGATGCAGGACTCTATCCCAGGACCCTGGGATCATGACCTGAGCCGAAGGCAGTGGCTTAAGCCACTGAGCCACCCAGGCGTCCCTGATGGAAAAAATTTTAATATGGTTCATCCAGAGTGTCACTTCCTGATAAAACCTGATAACCACTCTCATCATTAGTGAGTTTTTGCATACATGGGTATTTGTGTACAGTGGGTATTTGCGTACATGAACCATGAATGTGAGTGAAAGATAACACTGAGTTTCAAAGTTGTCAACTGAATTATTGCTGTGGTTATTTGGAAATTAAGATTTTATTTGTTAGTCAAAAGTATACATAAACTGTAACTTTATGTACTCTAGCCGGAGTAATATGTTACTCCAGCTAGAATTTTGACCTTGCCCTTCTCAGCTCATCTTACTGTGGTAACTAATCTGAGAGCTGCCAACAAGAAATAGAGGGTACTTTCTGAGGAGAGGATCTTAGGTTTCTGTGTTGGGTATTAATTTTTACAGCAAAACTATAGGGATACAGGCATTGTCTTCTAGATTATTCATTCTCCTTCCTTTATTCCTTTTGGTGAATGAGAAACCATCATTGTTCAAAATCCTGGATACACTTTTTTTTCTAAGAATCTTATTTATTAATTTGACAGAGGATAAGCAAGGGGAGAAGCAGGCTCCCCACTGAGCAGGGAGCCCAACGCAGGACTCAGTCCCAGGGCCCTGGGATCCTGACCTGAGCTAAGGCAGACGCTTAACCAACCTAGCTACCCAGGCACCCCGTTATACATATTGTCTCCTATCATAAAGCATTATGTGTGCAAAACTTAGCTTTTCCTATAGTAACTCTTGAGTAATCTAGTATTCTGTTGAAAATACTACCTTTTCCTGTTGAAAACTTACTTTCTTGGGTGCTTGGGTGGTTCAGTCAGTTAAGTGTCCCACTCTTAATTTGGCTCAGGTCATGATCTCATGGTCATGGGATCCAGCCCTGCATTGGGCTCTCCATGCGCTGAGTGTGGAGCCTACTTGGGGTTCTCTCTCTCTCTCCCTATCTGCCCTTCCCCCCTGCTCATGTGCTCTCTCTCTCTCGTGCTCGCTCTCTTATCTTCTCTCTGTGTCTCAGAAACAAAAACATACTTTTTCTTGGGGTGCCTAGCTGGTTCAGTACATAGAGCATGCAGCTCCTAATCTTGGGGTTGTTAGTTTGAACCCCATGTCAGGTGTGGAGATTACTTAAAATAACTAAAATCTTAAAAAAAAACCAAAAAGCCCACAACCTTTTCTTGACTACATTTCTTATTATGTGTTATATAGTATTTAGTGTTGTTTTTTTTTCCTCTCACTGAGCAGTCAGCACCTGAACTGGATTTAATACAGAGTTAGGCAAAATCCTAGGGATTTTTGCTTTGCATGTATAGGTATTTGTGCATCAGCTTAGTTTTTTGAAGATGGTTCTGGAAACAGAATTGCCTTTAAGGATTTGATTTGATTTGTTGCTTGGTGATTATGTAAATACATTGTTGAGGGAAAGAGCCTCTCCCTTCCAACTTCTTGGGTTTTTTCCCCCCAAACTGCAACCTTTTAGAATATAATGTGCCATATGGTTTACATACAGCAGTTCATTTAATTCTTACAATAGATTGTAAGATGAGTATAGCTGCTTTTTAGAGATGGGCAAATCGATTAAGGTTATGCTCAAGTCTGCACAGAACTGGAGTCAAGACGCTCATCCGCCTTAGTCTTATGTTCGCAAGGCTCTTGCTCCTTACCATTCTGCCAGTGTTCAGATAACATGGGCTTATCCTTCGATGTGGAGTTGTTTCTTTGATTTGACTCTAAGAACGTTGCTTTATGAATCCTTATTTCAATCTTTAAAAGTGTTTGCAAAAATCTAAATGTGTTTGACCAAGAAGTTTGTGAGGCACGAGGGAATGCTAGTACTCTTCTGTCACTATCCTAGAGGATCTCTTTTCTCTGGAGTCCGAGAAAGGGTATCTAAAGGGAGCACAACCACAGCGTTCAGCATTGTATAAACCTTTTTATCATGCTTTAAAAATATGCAATATGAAGACATCTAAAAATACAAAGAATAGTACAGGTGGTACTGATACATTTTAGAGATCAATTTAATAAATTTATGAACTAAAACTCCACTTCTACAGTTCAGTCTTCTAGGATTGTTCTCCCCTTCTCCCAACCATGTTTCTGTTTTTGGTGTTTAACATACTTAATGGTGTGGTGTGGAGGTAGCTCAAATGTCTGCCTTTGGCTCAAGTCATGGTCCTGGGGTCCTGGGATGGAGCCCCATATCAGGCTTCCTGCTTGCTCAGTGGGGGGCCTCCTTCTCCCTCTCCTGCTCCCCCTGCTGTGCAAGATCTCTCGCTCTCTGTCAAATGGATAAACTAAAAAAAAAAAGTTTATAAAGGGACACACAAATAAAATAACAAGATCATGTTTTTCTAGACTTCTTAAATATACATGCTTTCTGAGGCGCCTGGGTGGCTCAGTGGGTTAAGCCTCTGCCTTCAGCTCAGGTCATGATCTCATAGTCCTGGGATCAAGCCCCACATGGGGCTCTGCTCAGCAGGGTGCCCTCTTCCCCTCTCTCTTTGCCTGCTGCTCTGCCTATTTGTGATCTCTGTCTCTGTCAAATAAATAAATAAAATCTTTTTTTTTTTTTTAAGATTTTATTTATTTGACAGAATGAGAAAGAGGGAGAGCCTGAGAGGAGAGAGGGTCAGGGGGAGAAGCAGACACCCTGCTGAGCAGGTATCCTCATGTGGGACTCAATCCTGGGACTCCAGGGTCATGACCTGAGCTGAAGGCAGTCGCTTAACCAACTGAGCCACCCAGGCGCCCCTAAATAAATAAAATCTTAAAAAAAAAAACACATGCTTTCCTGTACAAAATGTGGTATCATTCTTGTATGGTTTTTTTTTTTAAAGATTTTATTTATTTATTTGTTATAGAGAGAGAGAGCGAACACAGGCAGACAGAGTGGTAGGCAGAGGCAGAGGGAGAAGCAGGCTCCCTGCCGAGCAAGGAGCCCGGTGTGGGACTCGATCCCAGGACACTGGGATCATGACCTGAGCCGAAGGCAGCTGCTTAACCAACTGAGCCACCCAGGCGTCCCTCTTGTATGGTTTTAAGCTTCATATGTTTAATATTGATTGATTTTGGTAACTTTCTGCACAGGCTTGTGTTTGTGGGATTCATTTATGGTATACGTGTTCTTCATTTAAGATTTATTTGAGAGAGTGCATGTGTACCCCGTATGGGGTAGGGGCAGAGGGAGAGAATCTTTTTAAGCAGACTCCCTGGTGAGTGTGGAGCCCCAGGTGAGGTTCGATCTCATGACCCATGAGATCATAACCTGAGCGGAAACCAAGAATTGGGTGCTTAGCCAGCTGAGCCACCCAGGTGCTCTCAGAAATATTCTTGGATATATTTTCTGCTGACTTGTGAGAGTTTCTCTAGGGTTTTTGTCTAAAACTGCAATTGCTGGGTCATAGGATGTGTATCTGTCTTTCTTTTCTTTTCCCCTCCCTCCCTCCTTCCCTTCCCTTCCCTTTCCTTCCTTCCTTCCTGTTTCATTTCTGTTTCTTAAGTACACTCTACTCCCAGTGTGGGGTGATCAAGAGTCTCTGCTGTACTGACTCAGCCAGCCAGGAGCCCCAGGATTTGCATATCTTTATTAGGACACTAGCACAGTATTTTCCTGAGAGATTAAATATTTTATTTATTTATTGTCAGAGAGATAGAGTACAGGCAGGCAGAGTGGCAGGCAGAGGGAGAAGCAGGCTCCCTGCAGAGCAAGGAGCCTGATGTGGGACTCAGTCCCAGGACGCTGGGATCATGACCTGTGCCGAAGCGACTGAGCCACCTAGGCAGCCCTCCTCATTTAAATATTATAGCAGCTTATGAGGTAGTGTTACTCCTCTGATTTATAGATCAGGAAACTGAGGCTTAGAAGATAATGTTTTAAACTAATTTTTACGTGACTCCAGAGCCTATAATTTTTCTTGCTTCAATATGCTGCCCAACAAAGACGTTATTCACAGTGTGCTCAGTGAGTGTTAAGTGGGTGAAATATTTATAAAATGTTTAAAAAAAAAAGTTTAAGTTCATTGTTTTTGATCTTTATGACAGTACTTTTAGAAGAGAGGGATTAGCCGCTCCTGATAGGCCAACTGAATGTCTTAATAATAGGACATCCTCAAGGCAAGGTAACATGTGCTTTGGGGTTGTGTTCCAAAATTTAAAAGTTAAATAAGGGAAGGGGATTGGAAGTTGGATATAAGGAGGGTAGAAATTAGGAAGAGGACCACTTTTCATTGTCACTCTTGTACAATTTGACATTTTTACTATGTATGTACTCAAAACTAGGTAAGAAGAATTAAACACTTTGCTCAGGCAAATAAAAGCTTAGGTAATATTTCAAGTTCCATGATTTCTGTGCATGTTTTTCCCTTTTATAAAACTATACATGTGTGACAATGTGTATGAACGTTGAAGACATGCTAGGTGATAGAGACTCTACGTAAAAACAAATCTTGTATTCTCCTTACGTGAGATACCTAGAGCAGTTAAATTCCTAAGAGTAGAATGGTGGTTGTGGGTGGGGAGTTACTGTTTTATGAGTACACAGTTTTAGTTTGGAAAGATGAAAAGGTTCTGGATGTGGATGGTGTTGATGATTGTATAACAGTGTAACAGAACAGAACTACACACTAAAAAATGGTTAAAAGAGTGTGTTTTATTTTTCTATAGTAAATAGATAGCTGAGATTCATTTGTTTGGTTTGTTTATCACTCAGCAGACATGTACCTAGACACTAGGGATACAAAAAGGAATTTGATTCGGTACTTGTCCTGAAAAAGCCATTTAATCTAGTAACATTACACTAACACGACACTACTAGTGGTTTTCAAGGAGATAGAGGTTTAAGCTTTTAGGAAATCGTAACTTGTAAAAGTTTTGCAATGTGATAAAAAGATGATGAATTCTGGGAAAGCAACTGTTAGGATTTCCTGGCAGTCTTACCTGCTGGTTGATCCAGAGGATTCTGATGTGAATGTTATTTTGCCCCAAGGTACTTGTGTATAGCCTGAAAGCATGATTTTAAAAACTACCAATCTGGGTGGAAACTGTCAGGTGCACGGATGGCATATTGATCCTTCTTGGTCTCGTGAATTGAGAACCTGGGCACAGACTAGTGGTGTCATGTAAGCGGCAGACTCATCATCCTGGAATCAACAGTAGGCTTGGGTTTATTGCCAGAGTGTAGGGCTTCTTTAAAAGGTTCTGAAGCTATACGAGTGTCTTACATTCTGAGTCTACCATTGAGACAAATTCTGAATTCTCAGGAGAAAGATAGTCATTGTTTAATGACCATGTGATTACCCATATTGGCTGGTGGAAATCTTGTTTTTTAACTCTGATTTTTGACACTGGCCTGATTAATAATTATTGAGTGCTAAATATGTACCCATAAGTATTGTTTGGGTACATACAACTCATTCAGTCTTAATAACAGCTCTAGGTAGTGGGAATCAGTTCTACAGATGAGGAAACAGATAGTGGGATTTAATAAAGTAACTTACCACAGGTTTCAGAACTACTAGTTGGTGGTGCTGGGAATCAAAGGTAGTCCACCTTCAGAGCATATGTGGTTTTGTGTTATATTTTGGGCCAGTGCTTTGGAAGTTGCTTTAGGATGATTGATCACTAATTTTATTTGTCTAACTATCATTTGTTGGGTATAAGGATTAAAAAGTGACAGTTTCTACTATTTGAGACTCCCCACAGTTTTGAGAATTACTGCTCATTGAGGGTATATTCTTAAGTGGCCATTTGCACTAAATGCCTTTGTTAAGCAAGTGGTGTAGAACCAGAGTTTGCAGACTTTTTCTCTCTAGAGAGAAACAAAACAAATATTTAAATTTTTTTTATCTTTATCTTTTTTTCTTTAAAGATTTTATTTATTTACTTGACAGAGATCACAAGTAGGCAGAGAGGCAGGCAGAGAGAGAGATGGAGAAGCAGGCTCCCCGCTGAGCAGAGAGCCCGATGTAGGGCTCAATCCCAGGACCCTGAGACCATGACCTGAGCCGAAGGCAGAGGCTTAACCACTGAGCCACCCAGGTGCCCCAGTCTTTATCTTTTTAAATAATCTCTATACCCAGTGTGGGGCTTGAACTCACTACCCTGAGATTAAGAGTCACATGCTCGGGACGCCTGGGTGGCTCAGTGGGTTAAGCCGCTGCCTTCGGCTGGGGTCATGATCCCAGCGTCCTGGGATCGAGTCCCACATCGGGCTCTCTGCTTGTCAGGGAGCCTGCTTCCCCCCTCCCCTCTCTGCCTGCCTCTCTGCCTGCTTGTGTGATCTCTGTCTATCAAATAAATAAATAAAATCTTTAAAAAAAAAAAGAGTCACATGCTCTACTGACAGCCAGCCAGGCTCCCCAAGAAAACAAATATTTTATTGACAATTCAAAATGTAATAGTCGAATACAATTTTTGTAAGGCAGGTGTATTACAGGAGTAGAATTCACTTTGGGAGATAACATTTCACATCAGTGGGGTTCAAAGTTAGCTTTATCTATCAAAATGGATGGCAGATGTTTATCTGTTAATGCTGAAATCTTCAGTGAGATTGCATATATGTCATCTTTGAAAATGTCTTTACACAGACAGATACTGCCAAATATTAATCCATGAGCATATAATTTTTTTGAGCATATGGTTTATTTGAGCACATTCATGACTTGGAATGCATTTATAGAATTCTGTTAGATTCATTTCTTGATATTTGCCTTTTTGGGTACCATTACTCTGCCGAGTAATCCTTTCCAATGGAAGGTTAGATGGAAATTTTGTGTTTTGTTTTTTTAAGATTTTATTTTTAAGTAATCTCTACACCCAAAGTGGGGCTCAAACTCACAACTCCAAGTTCAAGAGCCACACACTCACCTGACTGAGCCAGCCAGGAACCCCTAGATGGAAGCTTCTCACTTGCACATCTAGATGATTTTGAAAGATGGATATTTACTTTGCACTTTCATTAAGATTGGAAATAATGCTGGAAGAGTAGCTTGAATTAAGAAAATAGGTCTTTCAAGTTTTTGTGTGAACAGAGATATCATTGTGTTAACTTTGATAGTACAGGAAGAGGGAATAAGGTAACTTTACATTACCTGAGGTTGAAACAGTGTTTACTGTTCAAGTTAATTTGCTATAATAATATATTTCCCACAAAATGCTATTTTGCCTTATAATTTTTTACTGAATTCATTAAGAAACATCAAGTCTGCAACAAAAGCTATTTCCAAAGCCTTTCAGTATTCAAGAATAATGTTTAAGGGTGGTTCTTCAGAAAAATTTTAGGTTAAAAAAATCCCATCAATAAAATTTTGCTGCAAAGCCATTGAACTGCTGTTTGGTAATGCAAATCAGGATCCACCTTCTATTTCTGACAAAAATTCACAGAACTGATGGTTCGTTCAGTCTACGAAAGTGAATTGACAGTGAATGCAGGTGACTTTTGACAGTACTGGCTCAGCCTGTGATTAGAAGTTTTGTGGAGTACCTGCTGATGAAGGTATAGGGAATAACCATAGGCTGGAAACACCTTAACATTTTCACAAGCCCTGTAAATTTGTCCAGTTAAGACCTTTCTTTACATATTTTTTTTATCACCATCATTGGTGACATATCTTAGCAGATTCAAGTTCAGGTTGTATTAGTGTTCTCTCAGGCATCTTTTTTTTTTTTTTTAAGATTTTATTTATTTATTTGACGGACAGAGATCACAAGTAGGCAGAGAGGCAGGCAGAGAGAGGGGAAGGAAAGCAGGCTCACCCGCTGAGCAGAGAGCCCAACTTGGGGCTCGATCCCAGGAGATCCCCGGGATCATGACCTGTGCTGGAGGCAGAGGCTTTAACCCATTGAGCCACCCAGGTGCTCCTGCCCCCATTTTTTTTTTTTTTTAAAGATTTATTTATTTGATAGAGCACAAATGCGTGAGTGGGAGGGGCAAAGGGAGGAGGAGGGAGAATCTCAGGCAGACTCCTGCAGAGCGCAGATTCCTGATGCTGAAACCAAGAGTCTGATGCATGTGCTTACCCGACTATGCCATTCAGGCATCCCTGTTTTATTTTTTAATTGACTACTGCTTTTGCTCCCGTTGACCTCAGCTTTTCCAGTCAAAAGGCTAATAGGCTTGAACAGAATGATTTTCTCTGGACACATTTCTTTGGCTGCTACAAACATGATTTAATCAACTCACTGTAAATAAATGGCTTTCCCTGTTAAGCTAACAAATGAACCACTCAGAAACTTACTTTGGTTGTAGCTTCATTTTTACTTTTTTCTTTTTGTGAAGATCCTCTGTTGCAATGAGATACTCTGTTTAAAATTTTCTAATTTTCTAACAGAATGCTATTAGATATGAATATTGTGATGAGTGCTTAGTTTGGTAATGTCGACATACATCATATTCTTGGCAAAGTTATGGTGTTTGTTTTGTTTTGTTTTGTTTTTAATTTTATTTTTAAGTAATCTCAACACTCAACATGGGTCTCAAACTCACAACCCAGAGATGAAGAGTCACATGCTCCACTGACTGAGTCAGCCAGGTGCTCCCTCTTCCCTTTTTTTTTTAAAATTTATTTATCCCCCCCCCCTTTTTTTTTAAAGATTCTATTTATTTATTTGACAGAGGGAGATAGAGATCACAGATGGGCAGAGAGGCAGGCAGAGAGAGAGGGAGAAACAGGCTCCCCACCGAGCAGAGAGCCTGATGGCGGGGCTTGATCCCAGGACCCCAAGACCATGACCTGAGCTGAAGGTAGAGGTTTTAACCCACTGAGCCACCCAGGCACTCCTGGTGTTTTTTCATAACAGAATTTTGCCATCTAAATCATGAACAAAATAATCCACACTCCACACTGCCCCTTAAATGAGTTATGTTCAAAGTCCGCTTTTGTCTTATTTTAACATATAGAGGTATACTGGCAATTTAAAACTAGTAATAAAAGGGCAGAATGCATGGTACTTGAACGACTGAGCTGTACCTGCGTCCCCGCAATCTATTAGCAGCAGCACAAGGTGGTGAGACCACGTGGTCTGGTTTGCAGCTATTTGACTCTGCTGTTGTGTGAAAGCAGCTAGCTGTAAACCAAGGAACATGGCTGTATTCTAGTAAAAGTATTCATAGATGTTGAAGTTTGAATTTCATAGAATTCTCACACATCCTGAAATACTCTTGATTTTTTTTTTCAGCCATTTAAAAATGTAGAAACAGGGGCGCCTGGGTGGGTCAGTGGGTTAAGCTGCTGCCTTCAGCTCAGGTCATGATCCCAGGGTCCTGGGGTCGAGCCTCACATCGGGCTCTTTGCTCAGCAAGGAGTCTGCTTCTCTCTCTCTCTCTCTCTGCCTGCCTCTCTGCCTACTTGTGATCTTTCTCTGCCAAATAAATAAATAAAATCTTTAAAAAAAATGTAGAAACAATTCTTAGCTCATGGGTGGTCAGGGAAAAAAAAAGGAAAAAATAGGTTGGACTTGATTTGGCCTGTGTGCATCATTTGATGATCCCTTGATGTAGAAGGCCCTATGTTCGCCACCCATATGGGAAGTATCTTTCTTTCCAAAACCACTTGTGGTAATTTCACCAGACTTGGATTCTGTTTTGGTTCCTGCTGATGCCATGGAAGTGGCTTAGAACAAACTTTGCACGGTTTTCTGTGGTAAAACACTAAAGGTTTATTTGCCCAGCTGT